>CM021100.1:525871374-526150982 GCA_007115665.2 Sequoiadendron giganteum | reverse complement strand
TATATCATACTTTAAATTTGGGATCTAGAAATTATTATTATTATCAAAAACTATTATTTGATAATCAAAATTGTATTTAATTTGCCAAATTTAATTTATTAATAATTAAAAAAAAAAACATTTTGCTTATATGATTAATAAAAACCGTTTTAAAAGAAAAATTGTTTTTGATTGAGGAAAAAACGGGTTTTAAAGGGACCTGAAACCACAAAGTTTACAAACCAATAAACAATAGATCATAAGAAAGTCCAGGAAAAGATAGGCTACACACCATAGATAAAAAAATAAATAACCATAGCCACTAGAAAAACCCAACAAAAGGAAAGTGAAAAACCAACGAGAGCTGAAACACAACCGAACCTAACCAAGAGACTTTAAGGTCGCTGCCACTTCCGTTTCCAAAATGTCCAAATCCTGGGCCACCATCTTAAGGTCCTAGGTCTCTAGAGGCATTGTATCCTATCTATTCTTCATGTTGGCTCTGGTTCTCTTTGAAGGGCCCAATTCCTCAACTTTGTTTATGTTCTTCTTAGCATCCAAATCCACAATCAAAAGTTCCTACTGAGTGTTGTCTAATTTTTTCGCCAAATCTCTCAAGACCATAGAGTTATTTTTAACAATTACGTGGTTGTGTTCTATCATGGCTTTCAGAGCTTCCCTGATCTTCTCAATCTCTTTTCCAAGGTTCTCCCCATCCTTCTTGAGGTTTTTAGTGAAATCTACTTGTTTATGGAGGTAGTCTTCCATGGCCATCTTCTTGTTCACCATCCAAAAAGCCTTGAACAAGTTCTTCTCTTCCACTTTGGCTTCTAGAATTTCCACTTTACTTGTGATAGCTCTATTTTTAAGATTTAGGTCCTTAAATTAATGAAAGGCCCACTTCAGAATTTTGAAATTATCAATTGCTCCATTTCTGACTAGAGAAAGTATATCGCATTAAAAGTCCCTATCAGGTTCAAATATAGGGTAATCATGATTCGAGTCCACATGAGGGTTGGGTCTATCCTCTCTTTCAATAGAGTGGAAAGAGGCATTAGAGAAATCCTTCCTAGAAGGTTCGAGAATGTCATCATCTAAAGAATCCTCCAAGTATGCCACCAGCTTATCCACCAGGGGTTCTTCCCTTATATTGTCCTTCGAGATAGATGCTTCTAGAGGAATTTTATGAGGATGATATTTTTCTTTTGAAGGTTTAGTAGAAGGGGTATTCTTTCTTTTTTTATTAGGAGGAGGATTAATCCCTTCCACCCAGTCTAGGTTCGAACCCTTGATATCCTAAAGCAAGCTAGACTCAGTGTCATAGCCCTTCGAGACCGAGGCAGAGATGGGGTTAGAGATAGCTGACATATTTTTGAAGTTCTTATAAATGAACAGAATATGGCTAGCATGCAAGACCGGATTCTTATTAGGATTTTTCCTATTCTGCTCAATGCTATTGTTCAAAGAGCACAACAGGTAATAGAGGAAAGAAACCCTAACCTTATATTTGAAGTGGTTGAGTAAAACAAAATGATACTCGTATACTCTAGTAAATATCCCATCCAACGTAATGTATCCCATTAGGAATCTGAGCACCTCCCTCCAATTTTTTTTTATCTTGATAGACTCGAAATAGCTATTAGAGACTTTCACAAGTCTTTTTTTCTCCTCCTCCATCTTTGGAAAACTGATAACAGCTTCATCTGAATATTTCATATCCTGGTATAATTTCACACCATCAACAGAGAGACCATAAACTTCTCCAATAAGTGCCTCATCCACAAACACTTTGCTTCCAAAGATGATGATCTCTCCTTTATTCCAGTGTTTCACAAAATAATCGGTAGCTCTAAGGTCTAACCCATGAAGTCTTTCAATGAATGGTTGTAGCCCTCCCTTCTCAATTTTCTTCCAAACCTTTGAATTGTCTTTATTATTTGTACACGCAGTAGGCTCAACTCTTTTCCTACTTCCTCCCATTTTCGTCAATATTTTTCTCTGAAACCCACACCAAGAAAATATAGACTTATGAGATCGTAGAAAAACCAAAGCACCCACAAAATGTGCAAGCTCAACCCATCAGTCATATTCATTATAATTTTGGCACCAAATCTTATGATATCTTGGTACTTGGTACCTTTCTCTTTAATCATCTTTAAATTTGGATTCTCTCCCATGAGTGTAATCATAGTTGATTAGGGCTCTGATGTTAGTAGGAAAATATATGTAATTATGCCACATCACCTTTCTATTAGATCTTATTCCCTCGTTGGGAAATAATTCTATGACACCATTCCCTTCCCTATAGATATGGGAAATTTTAAAATTTTCAAACTTAGGTAAAGTGTTCCTAGCATTGTCAATCTAGTACTTAATAGTCCAAGATGGGAGGGAAAATCCAAGGAGGCAATCAACGATATTCTTGGAGTCACCCTCAAACCAAATATTTTTAAAGTTCAAACTTTTAGCCAGATTAATGACCTAGTAGGCTCCTATAGCTTCAACTAAATGATTGGTTTGTTTCCCCAAAGAGACAGCAACTACCATAATGAACACTCCTTTATTTTCATGTAACACATCTCCACTCCCAACCATTCCCGGATTCCCTTTTTCCACCCCATCAAAATTGGCTTTAACCCAACCTGTGGGAGGCTAATCCCACAAGACACTATCATGATTCTTTTTAGCAGGTTTAGAAGCCAAGGACCAATCTCCTTTAATCTCCCAAACTTTGGCCATTTCAGTCATAATACGAAAAAACCACAAATTCCATCACCACCTCATGATTAGGAGCAAAATTAAAGTTTTCCCAAATGAGTCTAAAAAAAAATTCAAACAATAGTTTCTCCGTAGTTTCCTTATCCTAGAAAAATTTGTTGTTTCTCTCCTTCCAAACTCCCCAGGCAATATAAGGGAAAGTTAAAGACTAGAACTTGCGAATATGCGGATTAGAGGAAGGTACCACCCATTGAGTAAATTGATCCTTAACAGTACCATGTGACACCTAGGAGATACTCCACAGAGATTATCTGCTTTCCTAGATAGAATTCACAAAAGGACAGTGAATAAACAAATGATTAGTCGTCTATGTTGCACACTTATAGAGGTAGCAATGGTTGGGGATCTGAAAACCCCTCTTACAAAGGTTTTCCACTGTAAGAATATTATTCTGAAGAAGGATCCAGAAGAAAATATTTACCTTAGGGGTCAAGTAGCTTAACCAAGCTTTGGCCCAAAAGGGGGCAGGGCCAAGAGAAAAGGACATCTAAGAGACAACAGAAGAAACAGAGTAGTTGCTCGTCGAACTAGCCATCCAAAACATGATGTCCTCCTAATTTTTCAAGTCCATTTTGAAAGACATAAGGGAAGATTGAATAGGGATAAGATCCATATTGATCTGAAAAAGATTCACCTAGTACCCATTCCTCTAGTAGTCGTTAAGTAGAATTCCAAAAGTAGCCTTACAAATGTCCGCCCATTGTCTGAAACTGTCAAAAGAAACCAAAGGTTGCTTCAAGATCCATCTAACCTCCCAGAACCTCGCAAGATTCACATTTCTTATTCTCCATCCCATTTCCAAGTGAAGGATTTTACTCCCTTTTAAGATATCATTCCAAAGAGCCGATCCACGAGGTAGAATCTGAGATTCTAACAAAGAATTTAAAGAGCCAATGTTAGTCAGATATTTTCTTTTTAAGATTTTCTTCCATTCTCCAATTGAGGAGAAAATTCTCCAAATCTGTTTAGCAAGGAGAGCTTTATTCATAGTTCTAATTTTTCTAAGGCCCGATCCCCCTACCTTCTTTGGTCTACAAACCAAGTCCCATTCAATGAGGGGCATATGTCGCCTTTCTTCAACTCCAGACGAAAGAATTTTTTTTTGGATTTTTTCAATAGCATCTGCATGTTTAAGAGGAATATTAAAAATACTAAGAGCATAGATCAGGATGTTCAGAAGAGTGGCCTTGAGGAGTTGAATATTACCAGCTTGACTGAGGAGAGCTCCTTTCCATCCCACCAACTTTTTGTTGAATTTGTCCACCAATGAATTCTAGAAAGAGTTAGAGGGCTTAAGGGCCAAGAGCAAGCCCATATATATTAAAGGAAGAACATCCACTCTACAACCAAATATATTAGCTATGTTGTTTTGTCTTCTACCCAGAGTATTGAAGAAAAATAAAGAACTTTATTGGATATTAATATTTTGACCAGAAGCTCCTTCATACTTGTCCATAACTTTTTAAAGAGTTCTCGCTTCAACCACTATTGATGAGAGCTAACAAGGTTGCTAGATTAAGGGCGTAAACCAGTTAGGGCTCCTTGAACAACCAGTCTACTCAGGTTCCTCTCGAGGCAATCAACCATTATAGTAAACAGAATAGGGGAAATGGGGTCTCCTTATCTTAAACCTCTAGAATTCTTTAAAAAGTGTGAAGGGGACCCATTGACCAAAATGGCGATGGTAGCGGAAGAGATGAGTTGGCATACCATTTGAATGACTCTTTTGTTTAAGCCAAACCCCAACATTATCTTGAATAAAAACTCCCAATCAACCCGGTCATAGGCTTTGGAAATATCAAGCTTCAAGCGAAAGCCTTTAGTCTTAGAAACAAAGAGAGAATGAATATTTTCATGCACTATTATAATTGAATCCAAAATGGAAATGGTAGTAGAAGAGATGAGTTTGCATACCATTTGAATGACTCTTTTGTTGAAGCCAAACCTCACCATTATCTTGAATAAAAACTCCCAATCAACCCGGTCATAGGCTTTGGAAATATCAAGCTTCAAGAGAAAGCCTTCAGTCTTAGAAACATAGAGAGAATGAATATTTTCATGCACTGTTATAATTGAATTCAAAATTTTCCTTCCAGAAACAAAGCCATTTTGCTGAGGGGAAATTAGGGATGGTAGGATAGTTAAAATTCTAGAAGTCAAGACATTAGAAATAATTTTATATAAAGAATTACAAAGGCTTGTGGGTTTAAAAGCTTCAAAATCCATAGCCCCAAGATGTCTAGGGATCAAAACCAACAATGTAGCATTAATTTCCTTTAGATTGCATCTTGATCCAAATAATTCCTTAACCGCATTCACCGCATCCTCTTCAACAAACTCCCAAAACTGTTGAAAAAAGAACATTAGAAAGACATCAGTTCTAGGGACTTTATTACCTTCAAAAGAAAAGGTAGTTTTCTTAATTTATTCCTTTGACAAGATGATAGAGAGCATTTTATTGTCCTCCTCCTTAACCAGACTAGGGATATCCACTGATAGATAGTCCTGAAAATTTTGATTAACCCGATCATTAGCCGAAAGGAGATTGCTAAAATACTTGATAGCTTGTCTCTTGATGTCCTCTTCCTTGTCAAAACGAACACCATTTTCCTCAATATAAGTTATCCTATTCACAGCATGGTGTTTTAGGGCAGACATATGGAACTATCTTGTATTTTTATCCCCGATTGTGAGCCATTGAACCCTGGATCTTTGTCTCCAAATATCTTCTTCTTTAGCTTGATGTCATGCATCTCCATAAGGACCCCATTTTCTTTCTTTCTAGTCTCCATATTGCATCCCTCTCGCTAGATCTTCTCCTCAATCTCCTTTAGATCCTAATGGGGATTTTAAATTTTGAAGGAATGAGGCTAGGGTTTTAGGGTTTAAAGCTACCCACGGTGATGTGAATTATCAAATTTTGAAACCCTCTTGTTATATTTCAACAGTGACTTGCTACCAAAGGTAACTGGTCACTTAAGTGATCTGGTTGAGCTCTTTCCTTCATGCTCTTACTGGCCCCTTTCACCTAGCCTGTCAGTCTTTTTTCTGTCATCGGGGCTTAAAATTTTATAATGCCAAGGGTTGTACCGGTTGGTCCCACATGAATATTCTAATGCCCGTGCATGTTGTTTGGTTAACCGCCCGATCACGGGTTTTGATCTAGACCGTTTCTCGCAAACCTCACAAATTTTCCTGCTGATGTCACTAAGAGGTCTGAGGTCTACGAGATGCCGCCATCTAGAATGTACGGAGGGGCGGGGTTTTTCCCCGAGGTGCCAGGGATGACAAGTGGTTGTCTTTTCACCGATGAGGGTTTTAATTACAAGGTTACTAATAATTATCACTCGCAGACCTCGCACGAGCATAGAAAATGTCTCAAAAGTACCGTGAGGTCTGTGAAAGGGCAACACATGGCCTGGTTCTTGGAGCGACAGGGCTAAATGGGACCCACTATCTAGTTGTGACCTCCTGTTTTCATGGTTTTTGATTGGCTATGGGTTTTCAAGGCGCTGAGGTGGATTTTCAATGCTCGATTGACTCAATCTGAGTTGTCCAACTTGCCAAGTCTGTTTAGAATTAGCGGTACAGTTTCAAAGAAATTATTGATCATTTGTGTGCCGAGCTTTCACACTTTGAAGCTTATTTTATTAACGGCTCAAGCATTTCAGAGGATTTTCTCTTGATTTTCTCTAGCATGGAAATGATGCCCTCTTGATAGAAGCAATTATGGTGGCTACGTTAGCCACTTATGGCTCAAATGCTTTTTTTCATTCAAGCAATTAATATCTCTCGCACCAGTTCACTCTATAAATGCTTGCTACAGTGACCCAGTGTTATCATTATATGATTTTAGTTGTTTTGTTTGCAGGTGGTGGTTATTCTTCTGTATTCTATGAAGCCATGGATAAATCTATAGGTTGCAGGAGTGCCCAAGTAGGAGCTAGGAGGTCACTAATTAAGGAGCAACCTACTCCCAGAACACCTAAAGTCATTACTAAGAGTGTTGGAAAGAGCCAAGAGCGTTGTGCATTCCCTGTGTTAATTTCATCAGATTTTGATGATAACGGTTCTGAGACTGACTCAGATTACTGATGTTACCTAGTAGCTTTGACTGAGCTCATGGGAGTGAATGAGGAGATCCTTGCAGTCAAACCAATAACTACATAGGTATCGGGCCAAGTTGTTGGATGTGGCGCTGATGTGGTTGGAGGAATGAAGGCGGTTGCACTTTTGACTAAGGTGAGAACTCATAGCGGTCACTTGCACCAGGTCCATGTGTTTACTTCATGGTTGTTGGTGTTGGTTATGTTGGGTGGTGTTTTTTCTAGTGTTTCATCTTGTTGATGACGATGTGCACATTCTTGACACGTTTTTTCTTTTCTTTGACTCGTTACTATGTAACCATTTTTTGATTCCTCAGATCATTCACCTTGTTATCCAATGATGAGGAATGTGAATTCAAATTTCATTCTAAATGAAATTCAATTTTCAAATTAACAATGTAGCCTAATGCTTTGTTGCTCTACTGTCCTATAAAATAGATTTCACGGATCATTGTTACAGTCGAGATTTTGGATCCATAAGGTTTTGAGTATGTACAGTTAGTTTTACTCTAGGATTTTGAATGTATTATTTAGGAAATCATTCTGGGTTGGGAATAGTATGAAATAAGTATGCTAGACTTTTGTAATTACTAATATCGAAAGAAATCTAAGAGAATTAAGACAATTTTCTCTCTTGTGTATATGTCATGGATTATGAATTGATTTATCAGGGGTTTGTTCATTCAGTTTCAATGGTGTATTTCAAAGTGTAACTTGTTCTCTTGCTTTAACTTAATGAGTTAATCAAATTCTTGAAAAAAAATTGCATGTTTATGGTCATATGCTCAGGATTCACTAAGGAGTATTGTTTTAATATACAGAAAGATCTCATAGTAATAAAGCATTATGGTGATAAGTTCATAATATATTAATTATGTTTTATATGACTCCTGCCTAATGAATGAGGCACTGGATAGTGTCGGTAAAATTCTTTCAGGTGTAGGACTGTGGCTCTGAGCACGGTGATTCAATATTTGAACATTTTAACAAATATCAAACGCTATCTCTTTTTAGATATAAATCTTATGATAATTTTTAGTCTCTTTGGTTTGGGACATGTGTTATTATTCTTAGGTTTTGCCACAACCAAGGTAATTGTTGTTTGATTGCATGTGTGGGGATTGCATCTGCAATAAGAAGTGTTCTTATCATTCATAGAACAATCTTATGAACACGTGAAGGTTTACCCACCTTGGTCTCACAAAGCCAAAAGTGTAGGAGATGTTAGTCTTTGACTAGATCTCATGAGTTGGCCACTAGGCTTTGTAGTTATTTATAATAGAGGTTGGCTACCTCTTAGAGAATTGCAAATCCTATGTGGAAAAAACACCAACAGAATGGCGACTCTCCTAAGGATGAACTCAAAAATTTTGGTTGCAGACGGTGTTGTTACAGAGTCATATTATTGTTGAATTATTTCTGTAACCAAAGGTTCCACATTATTAAACAATTTTCCCATCTGAGTCACCAACAGAATGGCGACCCTACTGGGGACTTCTAAATCACTAGTTGCAGAGGGTTATAGAGTCTTATCGCAAATTTGTTGTTCCGAATTTACATAGAGAATGTTTTCAACCTTAGATGGAAGACATTGTTGAAATGAACCTGAAAATCCTATGATCTATGGTATCTTGTTGGCAAAGAATTCAAGAGTTCTTGAATCATTAGATGAATGTTGGTTTTATTGGGGAGAACTTCTGAGAAATTTAAAAGAAAAAGAGAAACAAGGAACCAGAGGGGATCAAGGATGCTATCTAGAATCTTTTGTTAAGTGAATTTGAATGGTAATGGATTGTGGTTTTGAAGGAGATTGGTAGTGGTATGGTACGACTCTGTTGTGGGTAAAAACCTAGAACCTGACAAGCTTTGAAAGGAAGTTCATATTTCTTTTAGTATAATCCTCTGTTGAAGAGGTGGTGACTCTATCTGATGAACCAGTTGATGAATGAAGAAACGGTCCTAGATCTATGATATTTACTATTAGGAAGATGAATTTAATACATGCTGCAAAAACAAATAATTACGAGCTATTTATTCAAAACTAAATAGTTCACTATTTTTAAATGTGATGGGTGTTTGTAACTAAGGATGCAGATGGTTCCAAACTAGATGTCTAGCATCAAGAAAGGAAAAATGATTAGTTTTGACATACTTCTAATGATGCAATATGTATAAGGTCATATGAAATAATGTTTATGTTGCATCATATCTTGAAAAGCAAGGAATACTATTTGCAGTCACTAATGTAATCATTGTTGTGATAGTAAATGATATGTTTGATAAATATATACTGTTGATGAAATTTTAAATGAGTATAAGTGATTTCCCATATGTAAAAACAAACATAACTATGCAAAGAGAACAAGTTGCATTAAGCCCTTCGGAATATTTTGTAACTCAAAGGTATATGCCTTTTATTTTTCAGTGATGTCAGTGGTTACCCTAATCCAATTCCTAGGAATATTAGGAAGTATTTGCCTAGCTAAATATACAGGGAAAACTACAAAATCAGCCTCTAAGCATTTACAAAATTTTGTAGATGTAATGGGGGATTATGAAGCCAGTCATGAGGATGTTTTCATGAAGATTTTTGTGCAATCCTTGAAGGGTGATGTTAGGGATTGGTTTTCCTATTTACATGCCTATTTTGTTAACTCATGGAATCAGTTGGTGATAGTTTTTATGGAGCAATTTGGTGAACGAGTCAATCCCAAGATATTAAGAAAAGGTTTTATGGGAATTCCCATTAAAGAAGAGGAGCTAATCCCATATTTTAATCTCAAATTTTTAAAAGCTTTAAGAGAAATCCCTAAAGAAATAAGACCGAGTGAGGTTGAATGCTTAGTTGTATATCTTGGTGCTTTTGAAAAAAGTATGGGTTACTTATTGAGAGATAAAGAACCTACAAGTTTGCACCAAGGATATCAAATGGCTATGGAAATTGAAAACAATATGAAATACTCAATGATGAAGGGGTATCTCGCTACAAGTATTGATTACCCTAGCTTATCTAGTACTAGTAAAATGTCAGAGGGAGTTACTTTGATCACTGATTATGATAAGGGTATTTTTAAAACTGTTATTTCTTCACCATTGTAGTCTGATGATAATGAGATCCAATTTGAAAGCCAGTCTAGTTTGAATGATGTTGATCAAACTCCTCTTGTACCAGAAATGTAGGAAATGAAGAGGCAAGAGAGGGAATTTCCCTATGAGTTTTTCTTGAAATTTTTAGAAGTCTTGATACAAATTCATAGAATTCATTGACCTAATGACAATAAATGCATTGATTTATTTTGTGAACTTTATGAACCAGGGTGAAGTCATTTGCCAAAGAATTAAAACCTGCTAATTTTACGAAAGTCATTAAGTGGATAGAAATTGTAGAATCAACCAAGAATGTACCTACACAAAATTAAGACAACGCTTGCCCTTTTGAAGAAAGTTGGATAACTACAGAGGAATTTGAGGGGAAAAGTAATACAGGATTATGTGAGACACCTATTGTGTCTCCTAATTTTGATTGTAATACTCATGTCACTGAGATTTTGTTACAGGCTAGTTATTGTGATTTCAGACATAGTGATTGCAGTACTGAGGATGGAACTAGGCTTCTCTTTTCATCAGAGTTGTATAGAAATGTAGAACCTCATGTTCTTACTTGTTGCCAAGTGAAGGAAAAAATTTCAAATGATAAATATTTAGAGTATACTACGGGTATACTGGAAATGGAACAAACCTATTGTATAAATGTTGAAAAATTTGAGGACAATGAAGTATGTGATCAAAGGAATAGTACTAGAGACAACCAACATATTGATGAAAATATTGGTACTATTGTGTTCCCTGACTACTTATATGGAGTTTAAATGGATATTTTGTTACCTTCTGACATTGATATTGTCAATGAATTTTTTTTAGCTTGTACCAAAATTTTCACTTATAAATTAACACATAGAGTAGGTAATATTGAGTACTAGGAGGCAAGTGCATATTGCTCTTTCTCTTTTGACCAATTTGAAATTGATGTATTTGACTCTATCTTTGAGGGTTTTCATTTAAGAATAAATGAAGAGATACAGGGGAAGGTGTAGATTGAGAGGCCTCAAATGAATGTGTTTACACATTCCCTGGAGAATGATGTAACTAGTACTATAGACATTTGTGATGCTAGGATGTACCCCAAATTGATGGAATTCAAGTGTTGGGAACCTAACTTATCTAGGAAATTCTAGGGTGGGGATTCCTTCAGTTGTGTATCACCTGTGTTGAGCAATAGAACTGTGGATAATAAGCACATAGTTTTATATGAAAAAATTTAGTTTGATGTGCAAATTGATGATGATGTCAGAGTGTGTAATGTTGTAGATCAAGTAAGTTATGAATATTTCCACTTCTCAGTTCAATTGGGCCAACAACCTATGAGTTATTACTAGGGGTAGAGTAAGGTGAAATGTTATCATGGTCATATATTGCTTTTAAAGTTTTGGAACAGGACATTGACTGAATTGATGTAGGGGAGTATAAATAAAAATTATGATACTTCCAGACATATTGATCATCCTATTATTTTGGAAGCATCAAAGTGTAAATGCTTACATAGACCTTGTTTACTCCAGGTGACAGAGAATTTTGATTTTAACATGGGCAATTTTTTATTTCTCTTGTTAGGTGGCTTGGTGCCACCAAGTTGGTAGTGCACAAGTCCAATTGACAAAGCAAGGCGATATATTTGTCAAGGAACTTGTGTAATTCAGTAGTTTGGTCTATGAAACCAGAGATTCTAGATTCTTGCTATGCCTGTAGGGGGCATACGTCCCTAGTCAGAGCCACTGATGGGGCTTTTAAATTTTGAAGGAAGGAGGCTAGGGTTTTAGGGTTTAAAGTTACCCAAGGTGATGTGAATTATCAAATTTTGAAACCCTCTTGTTATGTTTCAATGGTGACTTGCTACCGAAGATAACTAATCACTTAAGTGATCCAATT
Source organism: Sequoiadendron giganteum (assembly GCA_007115665.2). Lineage (NCBI taxonomy): Eukaryota > Viridiplantae > Streptophyta > Pinopsida > Cupressales > Cupressaceae > Sequoiadendron > Sequoiadendron giganteum. The sequence goes on along the minus strand of CM021100.1, from coordinate 526,139,133 downwards.
GAGCCCTTTCCTCCGTGCTCTTATCTACCCCTTTCACCTAGCCTGTCGATCTTTTTCCGTCACCGGGGTTTAAAATTTTATAATGCCAAGGGTTGTACCAGTTGGTCCCACCTGAATACTCTAATGTCTGTGCAAGTTGTTTGGTTAACCGCTTGATCATGGATTTTGATTTGGACCATTTCTCACAAACCTCGTAGGTTTTCCTAATGATGTCACTAAGAGGTGCGAGGTCTACGAGATGCCGCCATCTTGCATAAATAGAGGGGTGGGGTTTTTTACCAAGGTGCCATGGATGACAAGTAGTTTTCTTTTCATCGGCAAGGGTTTTAACTATGGGGTTAATAATAATTCTCCTTCGTAGACCTCATATGAGCATCAAAAATGTCTCAAAAGTACCACGAGGTCTCTGAAAGGGTGACACATGGCCTAGATATTGGAGTGACATGGCTAAATGGGTCCCACTATCCAGTTGCGACCTCCTATTTTCATGTGTTTTGATTGGCTTAGTTTTCTCAATGCACTGAGGTGGATTTTCAATGCTCGATTGTATCGATCTAAATCGTTCGGCTTGCCAAGTCCGTTTAGCATCAACGGTACAGTTTCAAAGAAATTATTGATTATCTGTGTTTCGAGCTTTCACACTTTGAAGCTTATTTTATTAATGGCTCGAGCATTTCAGAGGATTTTCTCTTAATTTTCTCTAGCCTAAGAACAATGCCCTCCTGATAAAAGAAATTATGGTGGCTACGTCAGCCTCTTATGGCTCAAATGCTTATTTTGCATTAAAGAAATTAATATCCCTCACACCAATTCACTCTATAAATGCTTGCTAAAGTGACCCAGTGTTATCATTATATTTTTTGAGTTGTTTTGTTTGCAAGTGGTGGTTATTCTTTTGTATTCTATAAAGTTATGGATAAATCTATAGGGCATAGGAGTTCCCGAGTAGGAGCTAGGAGTTCACTAATTAAGAAGGAGCAACTTGCTCCCAGAACACCTGTACTTACTACTAAGACTGCTGGAAAGAGGCTAGAGGGTTGTATATCCCCTATGTTAATTTCATTAGATTCTGATGATAATGGGTCTGAGACTAACTCAGATTACTGATGTTACCTGATGGCTTTGACTGAGCTCATGAGAGTGAACGATGGGGTCCTTGCAGTCAAACCAATAACTGCACTGGTACCGGGAAAGATTGTTGGATGTGGCGATGATGTGGCTAGAGGAATGAAGGTGGTTCCGCTTTTGACTAAGGTGAGAACTCAGACCGGTCGCTTGTACTAAGGCCCTGTGTCTACTTAATGGTTGCTGGTGTTGGGTCTGTTGGGCTGTTATTTTTTTGTTGTTTCATATTGTTGATGAGGACATGCGCATGCCTAACACTTTTTTTTTTTTTTTATTCGACTGGTTACTATGTAACCATTTTTTGATTCCTCGGATCATACACCTTGTTATCCAATGATGAGGAATGTGAATTTGAATTTCATTCTAAATGAAATCCAATTTTCAAATTAACAATGTAGCCTAATGCTTCGTTGCTCTCCTGTCCTATAAAGGAGATTTCACAGCTCGTTGTTAGGGTCGAGATTTTTGATCCATAAGGTTTTGAATATGTATAGTTAGTTTAACTGTAGGATTTTGAAGGTATTATTTAGGAAATCATTTTGGGTTGGGAATAGTATGAAATAAGTATGCTAGACTTTTGTAATTACTAATATCGAAATAAATCTGAAAGAATTAAGACAATTTTATCTCTTTTGTATATGTAATTGATTATGAATGGATTTATCAAGGGTTTGTTCATTCAGTTTCCATGGTGTATTTGAAAGAGTAACTTGTTCTCCTACTTTAACTTAATGAGTTAATCAAATTCTTGAAAACAAATTGCATGTTTATGGTCATATGCTCAGGATTCACTAAGGAGTATTGTTTTAATATACTGAAAGATCTCGTAGTAGCAAAGCATTATGGTGATAAGTTCATAATATCTGAATTATGGTTTATATGACTCCCTCCCAATGAATGAGGCACTAGATAGTGTCGGTAAAATCATTTTAGGTGTAGGACTGTGGCTCTAAGCATGGTGATTCAATATCAAACATTTTAACAAATATCAAAGGCTATCTCTTTTGAGATATAAATCTTATGATAATTTTCAGTCTCTTTTCTTTGGGACGTCTGTTATTATTCTTAGGTTTTTCCACAACTAAGGTAATTGTTGTCTGATTGCACGTGTGGGGACTGCATTTATAAGAAGAAGTGTTCTTATCATTCATAGAACAATCTTATGAACACATGAAGGCTTACCCACCTTGGTTTCACAAAGCCAAAAGTGTAGGAGATTTTAGTCTTTGACTAGATATCGTTAGTTGGACACTAGCCTTTGTAGTTCTTTATAATAGAGGTTGGCTTCCTCTTAGAGAATTGCAAATCCTATGTGGAAAAAACACCAACAGATCTGACTTTAGCTCATCTTTTCTTCTAAAGATATTACCAAAAGAATCTTTATTCCACTCTCTAATCCTATTTTTGACTTCTCTTAGTTTTTTAGCCACCCTAAACATAGCAGTCCCTGAAATAGAAATATTCCATCATTTCCTAGCCTCATTATGGAGCTTAGGATGGTGCAACCACATATGCTTAAATCTAAAAGGGATATTTATTTTAGCCACAATAAGATCCACCACAAAACTAATACGAAAATGATTAGATCCCACCCTCGAAAGGGATATTGAAGAGAAAAAATACTTAAGAAACCATTGATCAAAAATTAAAGTTTTGTCTAATCTAAATTGAATCAACTCCTTTCCCACTCTACGATTAGACCAAGTAAACGAAGCTCCTTGCAGCTCTAAATCTATCAGCACTTGGTTGTTCATGAAATCCAAAAGGTCCATTTTTCTTTCCATATTGATTTGGGATCCTCCTAACTTTTCATTGTCCTACAAAGGATTATTGAAGTCTCCCATAATCATCCAGGTCTCATTAATGTATTTACAGTGAAATAAAGCCAAGTTTCACCAAAAAATATATCTATCCCCCCTTCCATTAAAGACATCAATGTTAGACATGATCCAGATGAAATTGTCTCTGATATGAGTAAATCTGGTGGCCACATGGTTAGCACTTTCGAACAACGGTACACCTTTGATAAGATTAAAATTCCAAAAAGTGACAATACCGCCAAAGGCACCTTCTGATTTGTTCCCCTGAATCGCATAGAACTTAAATAACTTAATCTTTTCCACTTTTTTCAGGCATTTTAGATTCTTGAACCAATAAAATATCAAGTTTATGATCTCTAACAAAATTATGCAACACATCCCTCAAATGGATGCTATTCATCCCTTGAATATATTCCATGACATGATCTTCATTTCTTACTTGGAGTGAGATTGCAAATTTTGGGAATGGTCTTTTGATAACCATCCACAATATCTTGCATGATATCATTCTCCCTATGCCAATGGGAAGATCTTCTCCCTTGACCATTCTTTATGGCTCCAAAATATTCCTTTTCTGTAGTTCTCATTAAGATCACTTTCGGAGTACTCAGTTGTTGATTTTTCTTGTTCCTCCTCTTATTATTAGAGCTTAAATCCTCCCTTTCAGTCTCTTCCTAACTCTCCTCCTCCTTCCCAGATTCCCAATCTTTCATGTTATACCGTTTTTGGTCCAAGGGAAGAGTATCCATCATACCAGTACTATTTTTTTATAGGTCCATATTTATACACTCTACATTCTGGCTCGAATCCACAAAAGATTCAAACACCTTATCCAATGAATCAACAGACTCAGGAATCAGGGCTGACTCTTCCCTTCCACTAGAGGCTGGAGATGAAATAGGGATCCCAATCTCTAGCCTAAAATTTCCATCCTTGACCGGCATATTAAAACCCTTTGAAGGGATTTCATCAAGACCAAACTCAGCAATGTCCTTCCCCAAGCCAATTTTCTAATGATTACTGTCTCGAGGCGTCAGACATTCTAGGTCTCCCTCTCCATTCTCCAGGAATCCATCAATACTCTTTTTTCTTCATCTTTCACTTCTTGCTGGTGGGTTACCACCATATTATTTTCTAGATCAGCATGAGTCCCTTCCAGCTCTTCATTCCTGGAGATTACCTCAACCACCACCCTCTTTCTCCTTTCATTCTCTTCAAACTATTTTCCTATATTTTTTTTATCTTCCCCTTCACTCTTCTTTTGCCATACTGGCTTCGATCTAGGTTGGGGCTTATCGTTTGCCTTGCTGGCATTATGTGGGGAATTCTTAGCCCAATGACCCAATTTCCTACACTTGAAACATGCAAAAGGGATTGTTTCAAACTCAATAGCTTGAACCCATGGACCCAACTTAGATTGGAATTCAATAGTTGATGACAGATCCGTATTCTGGGAAACACCCACACATATTCTAGAAAACACCAATCATCTCCTAGTTGTTGTAATCGATTCAATGGGTAGGAGCTCACCAAAAGAGTTGGGTATGTGTAGGATCATCATGGAAAAAACAGGTCCTTAATTGGCAAAAAAAAGAGAGAAAATCAGAGTCAGACAACTTGACGTAAACATTTGAATAAGTTATCTATATTATTTTAAAAAAATGTAAAAATAGAATCTATAGCAAATTTAATGTTGTTTCTAAAATACTAGACCTTTATTTAAAACAATAAAATCTATTTGGTTAAAATTTGAAATTTCAATGTAGTAGTATTTAAATTTCAGGGTAAAAATAAGAAGTAGTTGTCTGTTTGAGCACCCTAACCGCAATAAAATGATAATATTTTTTTATAAGATTTTATATATAAGTAGAGGACTCATGTCTCGATGTGATGCATATTTTTTTATAATTTGTTTCCAAGTAAATAATTAATTATGATTTTTTTATTACAAGTTTCAAAAAATATAAAAGCTCGTCTATCTAACCACCTTAACTTGGCCAAAATTTCATTAAATTCAATTTTATTTCTTTTAATCCTATAGTATGTGAAGTATAGAATGTGACGCATGTTTCGAATTCAAAAAATGTGATACCATTTGAAAGTTATAGATGTTTTTCAATCAGCTTATCAATAAGGACTTTATTAGTTATTCTAATAAAAAATGAATAATAATTAGTTATCAAATTCAAAGTAAATAATAATTTATATTGGTGGAAGCTGACAATCTCCTCTAAAAACCCTTTTCATTTCATCAATTTTGGGTAAAAAAAAAGTCGTTAGCCACATGGGCCATCAAATGGCTTACATATCGCCACTTTTTGGTCCATCATGATCCTGCACATACCCAGCTAGCTAGAGCACTAAAAACATCCTCATTCTAGTATTCCATAGGAAGCCCAAGAAGTCTCACCTATACAAGGAAATTTTCAAAAATAAAATCTGAAAGATCCATGTTAGTGGACCATTTCTTTAGGGCTAAGGAGGACTTTCCAATGATCCAAGGACCTCCACTCCTCATAACCTGAATGTCCTCCATACAGGAGAACTCAAAATAAAAATAAACCTTAGGCATGATAGAGATGAGAAATTGGCTATTAGTTCTCTATTTTTTCTTAACAAACATCTTGACAACCTTAATATTAAGTCTAGGCCCCATAAATTTACCAACCAGAACTCTATCCATTAGCAAGATATTATGGTCAATGACCGGATCTAGGATAGATATACCAATTTTACCCTTTTATGGCTCAAAGATGTTGCACACAAGAGGGAAAGCCGATTTTCCATTTGGTTTGACCCCAAAAAGCGAAGACCACTGTTTAGGTTTGGCTCCTTCCCCTCCAACAACCCCCACCGCAATTTTAATATTATCATATTGAAGTCCTTTGGAACTTCGAGAAGGAATCTCAGGCAGAGCAACTTTCCCTCTTGGGTCCACCAGGATGTTTCCGCTAGAATCAAGAACAACCTTATGTTCCTTACCTTTCTTTTCGATCGAATCTTGCTTCGATTCCCCCTATGATTCTTCCGATTCTACACTTCCATGACCTACACTATTGTTCAAAGATTCAAAATTTTGATTTTCTCACCCACTCACTCGCACTTCCTCCAACTCATACATCATTGTTTAAATTATTGATGATTAATTGCTTCAGATTACAATTAAGATATACATTATAAATAATGAAGAAACTTTGTGGTTTTAGTTTCAATTCACATAACCCATTTCCAACTAAAAAAAATTACTACGGATATGCAAAGATCAATTTACCATTTTATCTAGATGCTTGTTAATCTCCCATGCATTGCATGTCACACAACAATAAAGAAGTAGACTATAACATGGGGTTTAAAATATTGCCCACTGCTCCAATCAAATGTAGAGATATCAAATAATTTCATCACCAAATGTAAGTGTTTTATAATATCTTCAAGTTTCGGAAGTCAAATTTATATCTTTTAATGCACACATAGCTTTGCTTTAATTGATCCATCCATCTCACTATTGAGAAAAATATATAAAAATTATTTCTAAATATCTTTGGTCAATGCAATATACTCAACAAATATTATTTGTGATAAACCTCCTACTGTAAACTAACCTCCACTTCTCTTCTCTAATATTAAATAGTCATTTGTGGTGGACCCCTATCGGATGATCATTGCATGCCTGTGCATGTGATTTCTAGTCATATGTACAAATTAATTTTTCTTTCCTTTTTATTTGATTAATGAATTTTCTATCAAAGTTTACCATTTGGGTTATGTTCAAAAATTCTAATATATTTGTGTTTGCATTGCATTTGGGGATAAATTTACATTATTTTTAATGAAGTTTATGTTTTGTTTTAAATTCACTATTCATGATTTTAGTTGTATTTATACATATTTGAGGTTTTCCTTGTAACAGTATATTGTTGTTTGTTTTTTCAATTTTGTTTATACAATCTTTGAATTAATATATAAATAATGTATTGTGAACTTTTAACAATGATATGGATCTTTGGGTCCATTTAATATTTAAATCCACATTTAAGAGATGCTTTATAATCCTAGTTCAATTATTATATTTCTCTATGTATTTAGAATGGTTGCTTAACAATTCTAGATTTTTTTCGCTAGCTAAATGTGGTAGGTTTGAATATGCCTTATTTTTTGGAAAAATTACAATTTTTGATCCTCCAACATCTATAACATTAAAAATAGTCATCATATACATTTTGTCTCATGTCTAATTTTTCTATGTATAATGAAATGATAATTATATATATTTTGACATTAAAAATAGTCATCATATAAATTTGATCTCATGTCTAATTCTTCTATGACTAATGAAATGGAAATCATATATGTTTTTTCAGGTCTAATTGTTTTATGTATAACGAAAACAACAATTCAATGTCTTTTTTAGAATTTTTTTACATTTAATTGAATTCATTATTTTGAAGATATCAATCAATTGCAATAATTTTCATTTATTCTCTCTTTTTTATAGTTAAAATTTATATGATAAATTTAATACCCTTAAACATGCATGTAACCCTAGCATAGATGTATTATGCATACATCTCCTCTAGGCTTAGATTAAAGTTATATATTTTGCTCCAAGCTTACAAATTTAAGTAGGGATTATGTAGCCCTTATTGCAGATGGAATTAAGACCTTGAAATCAAAATTACTAGTAATTCTTTTCCTCACCCAACTGAAGCTATTAGCATATTTACAAGAGAGGATTAAGTCTTGTAAATAATATAATGTAGAATGTATGTCACAAGATATAAATCATAATGTATACTAGCTTGTTTTATAAGGTAGCAAATATATTAAAAAACTAAAAAATATTTTTAAAATACCAATAATACACAACCATTGTATGTGTTGGAATTTCTCCCAACTCCTACACGTCCTTCCTACTCTTATCGCATTCCTGCGCCATCATCATCATCTCATGGTACACCGGTGTTTACCATCATACCGCATCACATATTTCAGTTGTTCATAGTTCTATTGTTCCCCTACCATACTGCTATTCATTCTCCAACCTTCGGTGGTAGCATGGTTATATCGTGGCCCCATGGTCTGGTCTATTGATCCTCATAGTAGCACATTTTCACCACGTTACCACTGGCTACTTTGTCGCTACTCGTGGTTGTGCAGTGTCTATCGCGGGCTCGCGACTCCTTCTATCTCTCATAGTGGTGTAGTGATCCCATAGTATTGCTAGTATGTTGGCCATTGCTCATGGTGGAGCGGTACCCCATGGTACCATACGCCCTTCTTTTGTTGTCCGTGGTAGAGTGGTTTAGCTTGTTTTTGGTGATGATCTTCAGTGGATTCTTATCTGGCTCTTTTTAATTTTTAAGGACAATTTTTAAATGTGATTTGATGTTTATATCTGGCATATCTTTAATGTTTTTAATATTGTAATTAATTTTTCTAATCTTGTTGAAATGTAAGTTATTAATATATAGTGAACTTGGTAAAAAACAATTGAGGGAATGCTTTGAAGAAGCAAATTGTAGCAGCACCCCTCTGAGGAATTTATTTTTATGAATTAATATAATATCTTATCTTCTATGTGCTGAATTATTTTGGCTTCCACTTTGTATCCTCTTCCTCTAGCCTTCAATGTGGTGTCAAAGCAGATTCTTCACAACTAGTGTTATTTTAAATAAAAAAAAATTGTGAAAGTATGGGAGCTAGCACAAGCTTGACTAATCCTCAAATCCCATAGTTAAATGGAAAGAACTATGACTATTGGTCAATTACTATGAGAGCATTATTTAGTTCACAAGACTTATGGGAGCTAGTGGAGAATGGATTTCTAGAGCCAGCTGATTCAACAACATTCAATGCCTTGACACAAGTAGACAATGACTTATTGAAAAACAATAAAAAGAAAGATTCAAAAGCCCTTTTCTTTATTCTACAAGGAGTGCATGAGAGGATTTTTCCAAGAATTTAAGATGCAACTAGGTCTAGAAAAGCATGGGATATACTTCAAACAACTTATCAAGGAATGGAGAAATTCAAAATAGGTAAGTTGCAAATATTGAGAAGGGAGTTTGAGACTCTGTATATGAAGGACAATGAATTAGTAGATTCATTCTTTACCCATATTATTGGATTGGTAAAGTATATTAGATCACATGGTGAGACACTTGAAGATGTCAAAATTATTGAAAATATTTTAAGGAGTTTTCCCACAAGATTTGAAACAATTTCTATAACCATAGAGGAATCAAAGGACCTCACCTAGTATTCTATTGATGAGATTTTTACATCACCCATTTCTCATGAGCACAGGCTAAGAAGATCAAAAAACATGTCATTGGAGCATTCCTTAAAATCACAAGCTTGAATTAGCCAAGGAAGAGGAAGAAGTTTCAATAGAGGTGGAAGAAGCATCCTATCAAGCTCAAGTGAAAGAGGCAATAGCCTAAACCCATCTCAGAATCAATTTCAAAGTCAAAGGTATGATAAGTCCCAAATCCAATGCCACTACTATAAAAAAATTAGACATTACATGAATGAGTTTAGGAAGAAATAGTATGATTTTGGTAAACAAAATGAAAATTTTACAAAAGAGATTCAAGACCAAAAACCAAATAAGAGTACAATTTTTTTGGCCTGTAATATCGTACAAGCAAATGAAAAAGACATTTTTTTTTTAGACTCAAGTTTTAGCAACCATATGAGAGGAAATCTAGAAATGTTTTCAAGTTTAGATGAAAATGTTAAATATGATGTCACATTGGGTAATGACAACAAAGTGTTAGTCAAAGGAAAGGGAAATTTCAACATTCTAACTTAAAAGGGGGAGAAAAAGTATATTTCAGATGTGTATTTTGTGCCTGGTCTAAAACATAGTTTAATGAGTGTAGGACAACTTGTTCAAAAGGGATATAGAGTAACTTTCAGGAATGGTCTATGCACAATTTTAGACAAATATCCTAGCAAATAGCTCATTTCTAAGGTTAAAATGACAAATAACATAATGTTTCCCTTCAAAATTCAACCAGACTTGAATATAAATTATGCACAAGCACAAGAAATTAAAAAATCTATGCAAACTATCTTTCAAGTAGAAGTAAAAGATGAAAATTGGTTATGGAACTTAAGATTTTGGCATCTCAGCTTTGGAGGTTTAAATTTGCTTCATAGGAAAGGTATGGTCAAGGGACCACCTCTAATAGAAAAATCTGAGAGAGTATGTGAAGGATGTATTTTAGGAAAGCAACATAGGGAATCATTTCCAACAGGGAAGTCAACTAGATCAAAATCCCCTTTGGAGATCGTTCATTCAGATTTGTGTGGAACAATGCAAACACCTTCAATAGGTGGTAGATTTTATTTTCTAACTTTTATTGATGATTATTAAAGGAAGAAATGGGTTTACTTTTTAAATAATAAGAGTGAAGTGTTTGATTTCTTCCATCAATTTAAGTCTCTTGCTGAAAAATAGAGTGGTCATTATGTTAAAGTGTTGAGGATAGATAGAGGAGGTAAATATATCTCAAAAGAGTGTTTAATTTTCTATATAGATCATGGCATTCACAAATAGTTTATTACAAGATATACACCTCAAAAAAATGGGCTAGTTGAGAGGAAAAACAGAAAAATCATGGAAATGACTAGAAGCATGCTGAAAGCAAACATTTTTCAAATGAATATTGGGCTGAAGCAGTATCATGTGCTGTATATATAATGAACATGTGTCCAAAAAAAAACTATTATGAACATTGTTCCTGAAGAAGCATGGACTAGTAGAAAACACAATGTTTCACATATGAGAGTCTTTGGATGTGTAGCATATGCACATGTACTCGATGAATTAAGAAGAAAGCTAGACAATAAAGGAGAGAAATGTATATTTTTTGGATATAGTGATGAATACAAGGTGTACACAATTTATAATCCAACAACTAAGAAGGTCATAATCAACAGAGATGTACTGTTCGTTGAAGATGAAGCATGGGATGGAAGTAGAAAAAGTATAGTTAGTGTATCTGTAAATATACTTCAAGAGGAAAATGAAATCTATGTTCCAACAAATACTCCTACTAATGTGACCTCTTTTAGATTCCCATTCAAGTTCCATCAAATGGTCAATAAGTGACACCATCATCGAATGTAAGAGCAACAACAAGAGGACTACATAAGCCATCTACAACAAGAACTTTTGGTGCAGGACCATCAAGTCCACATTCTACAGATTCAAGTGATTTATCAAATCCAACATTGGAAAGAATGAGAAGACAAAAAAATAGAAACATAAGGGACATTTATAATCAAAATTAAGGTGAAAATAATTCAAAACAGTTTCTCTTTTTCCATTTTATTCTCAAGTTGAAGATCCAATTCACTTTGAAGATTAAATTAAAGAAGATAAATGAATATGTGCAATGGGTGAAGAGATTGATACAATTGAAAATAATCATACATGGGAGTTGACGAGTCTAGATATTTTTTCTGCATTTTCTCAAAAAAAAACAAACATTAGTATTGTTAGTGAAATCAAGCAAACCAAATAGAGCATCCCTATGAAATATTTGACCATGTTAGATATTAAAACAAGATAACATAAACAAAGAAGCTAAGTGAAAGCATATGAAAACATGAACCAAACTCTATTTCATAGCAGGAGTGGTGCTCCTCATGATGTGGAAAGAAAGCCCTTTCCCACCCCCTGATAAGAAAGAATGCCAAGATGATGGTGCTGAAAATGCAACAAATTATGCATCAAGTTGAATAGTAGTGTTGTAGAAATTTTTTGCATTTATAGATTCAAGGTTGGAAGATTGAGGGATTTGGATGAATGTGGGATCATTCAAGAGCCAATGACTTGAGATGCCACTTGTCAAGATGTGAGAGGATGAGGGTTGAACATATTTTTGATACATGTGCAAGTTTTAAATTTGAATTTGATGAAATGACATGTTTAGGGGGGATAAAAGAAGAGAGTTAATGCCAAGTTGACTTGTGTAAGAGACATGTAAGAGATCATAAATGCTAATTTGAAGGACAAGTCTTTTGAGAGGGAGATTCAAATTGGAGGAATATTCCCTAAAGATGCCAAGTTGAGGGAAATTAGAAGATTTAATAAATCAATTAAATGATTTATTTGTGAAAGTGGGAAAATCTAGTGGATGTGACATGAGTTTAGATTAAATTACTCAGGATTGGATTAATTTAATGAGGGATTAGATGATTTGACCTATTTGATTTAGATTTATTGATTAAAATAAATCAAAAGGAGATGACAAATGATTTAGACATAGTTGAATAAATATTTTGATTTATTTAGCTAGAGGGGATGATGTTAGTATTAATGATGAATTTATTTAATTTAAATGGAGGACTTTAGAGATTAATCAAATAAACTTGATTTATTTGATAGGTGAATATGATTAATACGAGGAATGCATGATGTTAGTTTTGCATGTCTACAATGAGTCTTCCAAAAGACAAGGATGTAATAGGAGTTAAATGGGTTTACAAAACCAAATTAAATGAAAAAGCATAAAGCAAGATTAGTTGCAAAAGGTTATTCACTACAACCAGGAATTGATTATATGAGACTTTTGCACCTGTAGCTTGTCTTGACATAGTAAGAATGATACTAGCCATAGCAGCACAAAAAAAATGGTTAGTTCATCAAATGGATGTGAAATCAACATTTTTAAATGGCTATCTTGAAAAAGAAGTTTATGTAGAACAACCACCTGGATTTGAGATTTTGGGTCAAGCAGATAAATTCTACTAGTTCAAAAAAGTGTTGTATGGTCTCAAACAAGCCCCAAGAGCTTGGTACAGTAGAATTGATAGTTATCTTATTGAGAATGGAATTTAATAGATGCATCAATGAACCAACTTTGTATACGAAGATGAGTGAAAAAGGTGAAATTTTGATTATATGCTTATACGTGGATGAGTTAATAGTCACTAGAGATTTGTCAATTGACCTGTTTAAAGGAGCTATGAAGGAAGAATTTGAAATGATAGACTTGGGTCTTATGAAATATTTTTTAGGCATTGAAGTGAACCAAGATGAAAATGGTATTTTTATTTCTTAGGGAAAATATGCTAGTGATGTTTTGAAAAGATTTCATATGTTGAATTGTAAATCTGCACCCACTCCTATTGTAATTGGTTTGAAGTTGAGTAAGGAGGACATAGGCTCAAATGTTGATCCAAACTTGTATAAAAAACTTATTTGTAGCCTTATGTATTTGATAGCCACAAGACCAGACATTATGTATGCAGTAAGTTTGATTTCCAAATTTATGGAAACTCCTAAAGACACACATTAGAAAGCTAAGAAAATAATTTTGAGATATATATGTGGAACAAAGAATTATGGAATTTAGTATTCCAGCTCAAAGGAGTTCAAGTTGATTAGGTACACAAATAGTGAGTGTGTCGGGAGTGTTGATGACAAAAAAAACACATCAGATTATGTTTTTCATTTTGGCACTAGTGTGGTTTCATGGGCTTCAAAGAAACAACCCATAGTCACTCTTTGATCAGTTGAAGCTAAATATGTTGCAGCAACTAGTGCATCTTGTCAAGCAATCTAGATGAGGAGAGTATTTAAGGAGTTACAAAATGAACAGGTGGACACAACAAAGATATTCTGTGATAATAATTCTGCAATTGCACTCTCAAAGAATCAAGTCTTCCACAAGAGAAGTAAGAACATTGACACATGATATCATTTTATTAGAGAGTTGATCAACAATGGAGAAATCACTTTGGATTTTTGCAAGTCTAAAGACTAGTGTGTAGATATTTTCACAAAGGCGCTAGGAAAGGATAGCTTGATCTTTCAAAGAGATTGACTAGGCATCAAAGAAGGTAGGAGTTGAGATTAAGGGGGAGTGTTGGAATTTATCCAAACTCTTGTGCGTCCTTCCTTCTCTTACCGCATTCCCATGCCATCATCATCAATAGCTCACGGTATAGAAATGTTTACCATCATACTGCAGCCCATCTTCCAGTCGTCTAGGGTTTTGTAGTTTTCCCACCATAATGTTGTTCATTCTCCAGTCTCCAGCAGTAGTGCGGCTATACTGCGGCCCCATGCTCTTGTCTCTCACTCCTCACGGTAGCACGATTTCACCGTGATACCGCTGGCTACTTGGTCGCTACTCGTGGTTTTTTCAGTGTCTATCGCAGGCCCGCGACTCCTTCTTTTGTCTCTCGCGGTGGTGCGGTGACCCCGCGGTACCACTAATATGTTGGTTATTGCTAGCGGTGGAGCGGTACCTCGTGGTACTATAAACCCTTCTTCTGTCATCTAGGGTAGACTGATTTATCTTTTTTTTTTATGGCGATCTTCAGTGGACTCTTATCTGCCTCTTTTTAATTTGGAAGGATGCTCTGAAGAAGCAAATTGTAGCAACAACTCTATGAGGAATTTTTTTATGAATTAATATAATATCTTATCTTTTGTGTGTTGAATTATTTTGGCTTCTACTTTGTATCATCTGCCTCTGCCTTCATTATGTATGATTTTGAATAAAATTAGTACAAATAGAAATTTTCAATAGTTTATTTACTTAGAAATATTTTATTTTATTTAAGATATAAAATTACAAATATATTTTTTAACTTTTAATTAATAATTACATTATATTAAATCTATTTTTAATTTAAAAAACAATCTTATTTTAAATAGAACTTTAAATTTTAATTATATCATTCATTACAAATATGTAACCACCTACAACATAAGTTCAACTAACCAAAACATACACATCTGCAATATTAACAATGCCCAACTATTGAAGTGTTTAAAAACTACAATAATCTAATCAACAATATAAATTCTATAAAAATGGAAACCTATTTTTAGCTTCATCTTTGAAATCATAGATTAAAGACTGCAAGATTTTAGGAATGTAAACTCGAAACTAGAAATTATGTCTATTTATGAATTTGGGAAGAGCACAAAAGATATATACAAATCCGATCCACTGCTAGTTTCAAGGGCATGCCCCCAGCGTTTAAGCGATAGACTACTTCGTTAAAGGCAGGACAAGCTGACCTTAGGAAAATGCCAAGTAGTACTATGGTGGAATATGATATGGTCATCAACTCAGGCTATGGTATGAATGTGAGCGGATGGGTGGATGGATGATTAATGAAAGGTGATGGAGTGGATGGTTGTTGTTCTCTTGGATATTTCCTTTATTGTGGTTCAGCATCGGATTTGTGTATATTTTCAGATTTTGATTACTGGTTGGTTGCTCAACATTGATCATCTTTTCCTCGATGAGGTCTTGGATGATATTCTTTAGCCTCATGCAATTTACAGTGGTATGTCCCTTGATCTTGTGAAAGTCACAAAGGAGGTCTTCTTTGTACCATGGTGGTTTGGTCATGGGTTCCGCGTATTGCTCAGAGTTTGAGACTTTGATAAGGTTTTCCTTGACCAATTTCTTCATTATGGATTCGATGGATTCTCCAAGAGCTGTGTACTTCTGCTAGGGAGGATATTTTACTTGGGGAGGTGGTCCTTCTTGATTATTCAAATTTTTGATTTGATTGCTAGGAAGCGGTTGTGATTGTGCTACTATATTAGTTTGCACATTATTGTGATTATGATTTTGCAGTTGCTGATGAGTCTGGATGCTCTGCTTAGGGGCACTCATGACCACTTTAGCATTGACCACACCATCGTTTGTGATATTTTTGTAACTCGACCATGTTCGAGTTTTATCATTATGATTGTTGGACGGGCGATTATCCTATGGTGGAGTGAATGTTGATACGCCTCCTCGCCCAGTAAGGGCTCTTTCGATGTTGAGCGCTTTTGGGATCAGTTGATCGTATGATGTGATGCATTGCATTTTTAAGTAGAACGCCAAGTTTCCATCTAGATTAGATATGATCATGCAAACTTGTTGTTCTTCTGGCATGGTCCACTTGCTCTGATTGGCCTTGGATCGCCATCTTTGCAAGAAGGATGCGAATAACTCTCCTTTTCTCTGTTTAAGCATTGATAGTTCTTCCAAACTAACATTTGCACCCATCTTGAAAGTGTAATTTTTAAGGAATGCTTCCATAATTTCCTCGAATGTTTTAATGCCCGTGGGTAGGCGAGAAAACGAGGCTTGTTATTGGTTGAGCTGCTACTGCGCCAATGAGGCTTGTTATTGATTGAGCTGCTACTACGCCAACGAAGCTTGTTATTGGTCGAGTTGCTACTACACAAACAAGGCTTGTTATTGGTCGAGCTACTACTCCGCCAATGAGGCTTGTTATTGGTCGAGCTGCTACTACACCAACGAGGCTTGTTATTGGTTGAGCTGCTACTGTGCCAACGAGGCTTGTTATTGGTTGAGCTGCTACTGTGCCAACGAGGCTTGCTATTGGTCGAGCTGTTGTTGCGCCAACAAAGCTTGTTGTTGGGTGAGCTGCTGTTGAGCCAACGAAGTCTGTTATTGGGCGAGCTGCTATTGAGCCAACGAAGTCTATTATTGGGTGAGCTGTTGTTGAGCCAACAAAGTCTATTATTGGGCGAGCTATTGTTGAGCCAACGAAGTCTGTTATTGGGCGAGCTGTTATTGAGCCAACGAAGTATGTTATTGCACGAGCTGCTATTGAGCCAACGAAGTCTTTTATCTAGCGTGTTGTTGTGCCTGAAAATCTTACAAGGCCTATTGGTATGCTTGCCAATGGATTGTTTGTAGTTGTGCTTGGTATTGTGCTTTCTAGGCTGCTTGAGCTTGTGCTTGTTGGGTTGCTTGTGTTACTTGCGTAGCTTGTGCGGCTTGCTTGTGTTACTTGTGCAGCTTGTGTGGCTTGTGTAGCTTGTGTTACTTGTGCAACTTGTATGGCTTGTGTAGCTTGTGCAGCTTGTTGGTTTTGGAGCACCTTTTGGCAGGCAACTTGTCGAGCAGCTTGCAACATGATGGAGAATGAATTTTTTTCATGTTGTGCTTTGGCGGTGGTGGTGGTGGTAGTGGTGGGAATGATGCCAACCATAAGACCAAGTGATGTTGACATTTCTTGAACTGGATCTTTGTTGGGTATTGTTGGTGGATGTTGATCATGATTGAAAAGTGGCCCTTGGTGTGTGTTGATTTGATCATGGAAACATCTTTAATGTGTACATTGATGGATTGATCTTGATCACCATTTTCAACAAGTGTGGAGGAGAGATTGTTAATCCTATTGCTAGTGGTTGAATTCTGATTAATGTCCCCAATAGCAGCTTTTGATCAATTAGGTCTTGGATGAGATTTTTGAGTTGAATACAATCTAATGTTGTGTGTCCCTTTACTTTGTGAAAATCACAAAAGTGTTTCTCATCATACCCTAGTGGTTTCACCATGGGCTCTTGATAATTCACATAAATAGGGATTTTAATGAGATTTCCTTGTATCAGTTGTTGCAAGAGAGACTCAATTGGTTCCCCAAGAGGTGTGTATTTTTGTTTGCTACCTTGTGACATTTGTACTTTATATTGACCTTGTGGTGATTGATTTTGGAGATGCATTGATTTATCTTTGAGATGTGGTGATTGAGTTTGTTGTTGATTTTGTTGATCTTGATATCCAATTTCTTGACATTGGAGATATTGTTCTTGATGTGGTTGTGGAGATAGCTCAATGCTTTGATGACATGGTTCAACCAATGGAAAAATGTATTGATTTTGGGGTGGAGATGTCTCTTGGTGCAATGGATCCACTACTTTGGCAAGTGAAGCAATTTGATCCCGCAAAAATTTGATCTTGATTTTCTTGATATGGCTGACTTGGTTGTTTAGCAATCAGATTTGAAATGTATCCTTGTGGTGCTTTCTTGGGATCGTGGACAAGTTGATTTTGGATAATGCTCTGATTTGGTGTGATGTTTAGATTCGGCATGATAGATTGAAATTGAACATTGTTGTGGTTGGGAATCATATTGCCCTAATTTAGGTAACTTTGATTTCGCATGTTGTTACCCTAATTTGGATCAATACATGGAGTTTCCAATGTACTGTTGGGATTTTGAACAACATTGATTTGATTTGCAAACATATCTATCTCAAAGTTCACCAAGTGTGAATTTGAAATGCTCATGTTTGGTAAACTTGTATTTGGCATGTATGGATTTGGTGGGATAATGTTGTTTGGAAAACTCATGCATTGAGTGTTTGGTTGATAGATTTGCAGATTTGGACTTGGATTTAAATCTATCATTGGAAAAGGTGTTTCAAACTTTAGATTGGGCATACTCACATTGGTATCGTTGAAGTTTGGAGGAGATAATGATGCCATGTTTGAATTGCATAAATGTGAGTTTCGATAATCAATTGGCATTGCGAGACTTGGATATCTTGATTGATTCAAATTGCTCATGATGGATGGATCAATTTTATATTCCATGTCCCTCTTGTGTTGATATCGAGTTTGAACCATAAAATGAAGATCAATTTTCAAGAATGTAAGAGATGAACCTCTAATCTTTTAGATTGGTCTAAACCTTAGGTTCAAAGAAGCGAAGAACTAGGATAATTGAAGGATCAAAGCGATAACAAGGATGAGATAAATGAAAGATGAGTGATACAGATGAATGGAACTCTTAAAGAAACTTTGAAGGAAATGCTAAACTTTTTAGGACTTTGATTGATCGTGAATGGATTAATGGTTTGACTAGATGTGTTAAGTCAAACAAGAGTGATAAATGTAATCGTAAAACTCTAGGAAGTGTTATCCAAGAGTGAACTCCTACAAGATGGTAGTTTGACTAAGTGTGTCAATTCAAACGAGGTGATGATTTGATAATTTGGCTAAGTGTATTAAGCCAAACAAAATGAACTCGTAAACCCTAGGAAGTTGTGTTATCCTAGAGAAAACTCGTGTATAGGATGATGGTTTGACTAGTTGTGTTAAGTCAAACAAAGTGATTTGATTTCGCCTAGAAGTTTAGCATAACAGATGTTTACAAAGTTTCCAAGAGATGTTGGTGAGGTGACTTTTGACTGATTTAATGGTTGAGAGATGGATGAAAGTGATTGAATTTGATCCTAGACTTGACCTAGAATAACACTTCTTCTTACAAGACCTTGGTGCTGAAGAACACACTATATTTCCTATGGGAGGAAAGTAAACCTTTCAAAAAGTTTAGGATTCCACTGATAGTAAAACTCATACAACTCAAGATCTCAAAACGCTCCTCATGAGCTTTCAGACTAAACTTCTTGAACTTTGGTTTTGGGATTTTGGTCTTGCGGGAAATCATGTTAGAAAACACATGTGTAATCCAATTTGTCTTTTATCTTGTTTTAGTGAATTCCTTTTACCAAAAGCACTTGCTTGATTATGTTTTCAAACTGAATGTCTAATGTCGTGCTTTCTTCTTCATCCCACAAGGTCCATTATGTGGAAATCGAGGAAAATAGGGCAAAAGTCTCTTATGTTTAACCTTATTGAAAACAAACGATGATAGAATTCAACCACTTAGAAACCTCTAAGGATATGATCCTTAGGGAATGCAAGAGTGTTTAAATTTGTCAAAAGTATTTGTTTCTTAAAAGGGTTTGAAATTTGAGGTTCTTGTGAATGTTTGTTTTCAAATATTTTTAGGAACCAAGCAATGCGTTTTCCACTTCCAAACACTTTTACAACCCTAGGATGATGAGGCAATATCTTGTTGGGTTCCCACTTGGATAAATCCAGCTGTGCATATCTTGTGTGAATGGTTAAATGCTTGACCACACTAGCTCCCCTCCACGACACTCACTTATTCGGGTCAGCCAAACATTAGTACCCATGAATCTCCCATGGCATACTTGCCATTTCCACAACAAGACCGCATGTATAACATGGGGCGGCTTCAAAGAACATGACCTTTTACACCAACAAGATAGACAAGGTTTTGGCCTTTTTCTAAACAAAGGGTTCTAATTCAAGCATTCCATTCATGGGGGATTATCCAACATCGGCGAGAGTCCATTGCTATCCATCTCTTCAAAATAATCCTCGTGATATTGGCCTTTGTTCCAATATCCACACTTATATCCCGGGTGGTAGTCGCTTGGCTTTAGTGTGTTCCCGGTTGGGTCATTCCCTTGGGTGAGTACTTTTTCCCACAAGGCAGTCCCTATAAGTTAAACAAAAGCGAGTAAACATATTCGTAGTTCGATCAACCTTCGTTTAAAAACAAAGGGAGAACACTCGCAATAAGTTTACTCACACTTGCAAAGTGTTTTGTCCAATTTTAGATCCCAAATCAAAGTGTGAAGGCAATATTTTTGACAACTTAATATCATAAAAAGACTTTTGATTCTCAAGATCGCCGTAAGGCGCAAGAGAAGCGCATACGCCTTTTTGATGATATTACTTTGTGAAAGAGATTACAAAACATTGAATGCACATGTTCATTTTATATCCATAAAGCAGTGATGAGTTCATTTTAAGAGCACCAAATGAGATGTGAAAATTGTTTTGTCCTAAGGTTCCTTTTAACCAAGCTTAAAAAGATCAAGTTAGTGATTGATTTTAAGCCAAAATAGAAAAGGTGAGTTGGTTTAAAATAGAAAACGAGAGTAGAAATTGGATGCTCTAAGCATTTAAAAATGCATTGTGAATTTCAAGTTTTAAGACTCTTCATGGATTGTTTCCAATACTTCAACGCAATATCCCTCCTTCATTTTCCTATCAAACAAAAAGACAATCATGTGAGTATACAAATATTAAATTTGTTTTGATCATTGACAGTGAAATGATCTTAATTGAAAGTACAAATGTTTCGGATCATGATGACTAATAAAATAAGCATTTATAAGTGAGTCATGCTTTTGATTGCATTGGAAGAGTACTACACTCGTTGGAGTCATTCCCCACTTTATCAAAGTCCCTCTACACATCACTACAGGTATTAAATCAACAAATCCACCACAAAGAACAAATCCCTCAATATCCTCATCATTTATTATCCTAAAATAACCATAATATAATAGTAGGAGAGAATGTTGAATTGAATTATGAATGCACCAAACACATATTTAAGACATATGTTACTAAGAGAAAAAGGTTCACTAAATTAACCAATGGTAGATGGCACCATAGGTTGCTTAAAGTACACAACCATAGACTATGCGCACTCTAAAGATCAAGCAAAAAATTGCATCCTACAATTTTTTACTTTTCTAAGCATTTTTATCCCCCAAACAGTTCAAAGTATCTAATCGTTTTATTATTCCTCACATGGTCCTCAATCTACATTAATCAAATCATGGCGACAAAATCAAAGGGACAGAGAGCATTTCACCACGTATTCTCGTTGAGTTGTTCGAACCTGACATGGGTGTGTATTCTCACTCATCATAAACACAACTTCCAGCCTAGCATTTATAAGAAGTAAGCAAAGAAAGCAAGTCAGCTTACGTCTCATTTACTGCAGACAGTTGTTAAGGTATTTGGTTTCATCAACATTATTTCATCAGCATTAATGGTTGAGTCAAGTGCGCCAGACTTCACATTACTCCAGAAATATTTTGTTGCAGCCAATAAAAGATTATCAGCTCAGGGATATGATGACATTGTCATAGTACTATATTATCATTAATACATTTAAGAGCAAAGAAACAACTAACCAAAGCTGAAAATGAAGATTTTTCTATCAGCGACCAAAATAGCATGTTAGTGTTTTAAAGTTTTCACTGTTGATGGTCTGTCAGGTTGCGCGAGCATGATCTGGGACAGTCACAAATAGATGCAGGGAATCAATCTAAGTGGATGACGAGAATCCCCAACATCCACCGAGCAGTATAAGACTGAAATACTCCTCTGCCTATTAGTTAATTCTGAACTACCAAATTATTGAATTCATCCTTCAATGGCTGTCAGAGTCAATAAACAAACATTTAATTACAACCTCAAGGTGCGCGCAGCTATTCTTAGGGGAGTTGCAAATTCTCTTTTGCTTGAAACATTGTTGGTGAAAGGTCAACATCATTAATGCCTACACATATAAAGATACGCAGAATAACATAGAGGAACCCCGCGCGCATTCAGGAAAGACAAACTTTATATCAGCGAAAGCAAACATAGACAACGATGGTCTTCAAATTACTGACCTCTAGAACTGCAAGAAATAACACGCCAAATTAAAACAGCAAGGTGATGTGTTTGATTTTGTTATTGGATGGGGGTTGGTGCTGCCAGGCATTAAAACCTTTTAAGCAAATGCAAGCTACAGGCGCACATTTGAAAAGATGTAATCTTTCAAGTAAATGACATTGGTCAGATGTACAGTCAAATTCTCAAACTTTTACCAGCATCCTCCCTGCCTTTGCTAGTGTCCAGGGGGGGCTTACAGCTATAAAAGTGCCTCCCATGTACGATTATGCTGTTGCAGTAGCTGCACTTGCGACTGCTAGCATGGAATCAAGAGCTACAGCTTGTAGTTTATCTGGAGAAGCATCAGAGAGTAATTTTAGATCTACAAAATTTGTACAAGGGACGAATGGTGCTGTAGATGTGACAAGATGATCACTTCATACCCAAGCAACATAAATGGTTAGTCATAACTGACTTGCAACGACAAGACTATCGAAGATATTGAGGCGACAAGATGATAGACCCTTGCTTCTACCACAGTAAGATATTTAATGCGAAAAAAGCTTAAGGAAATTCGAACGATATGAATAAACAGTGTGTCAGACGTCCATTGTTTGATATGACACCTCATCAATGAGTGGAACTCTTGGACATGGCGCTTCCAAAAAAAGATTGCAGAATGTTTAAGGCGGCACTTGGAGTTATTGTGAGAAATTTAGGAATGGATACAATGGACAACAAGAGCGCTGGGAAATCCATAGCCATTAATGCCCACAACAAGATAACTAGTGATAGATTTGGACAGTGACAACATCAGTAAAGTGAATAATACAGAGGACTGAAGGTATGGAAATTAGCAAATCAAATCAACAGTGCACTTTTCAACGCTTTCCATTTCTAAGCAATGACTAAAACCGTTCGTGGAAATAGAGAAAAATCATAGAAGGGGCACATAGAATAGTTGTGTAAATGTCTTAAGCGAATGTATTTAATTAGGTTTAAAGTAAAATTTGATAGCCCCTTTTTTCTCAAAATGTTCCAATCTTTCCATGCTCATTGTTCAACAATGGAAATGGAGTTGCAGGCCGATCTGCTTCTTCCAGCAAGGCCACAGCATGTGGGTGTATCTCTGGAACAGCAACAACACAAGGAGAACTCTCCTCCATTTTTAGCCACCAGATCTGCATTACCGTTCTCTCCTCTTCATTCTTTCAAGAGGCGCCCTCTACAAGATATTACCTACTTGTTTGCTACAAATATCCAATGCATCCATAATGGAAGGAGAATGCTCTTTGCAACAGAGACATGGGTGCTGGTAGAGATGATAGCAAGCGTTCAGAAGAAAAGAAAAGCCATAAATCTATCAATTGACAGCAATACTGGTATTCCCAATCTTAAGAGGCCATTGCTCAGAAGAGATTTCAGATGAAATGCCTACTGGTGGTAGACATTCATAATCTGTGCTGCAGATAACATGTGGTGAGTCAGATTTGTGGATTCTTTGCTTTCGTTCGACAAGTCTATATAAATTCTATTCTCAGACAGGTAACAACAAAGCATCCATTAGTTCTCACAAACAATTGTGATGTTGAAAGAAAGCCTGGGGAAATTGTGATCAAGAGCATCTCATTGTAGGGTTAGCAGGCCTAAAGCCGAATTCTTAAATCATAAGAAAATTTCAAACAAAATGCTTATTAGCAGGCCTAAAGCCGAATTCTGCAACCTTTGACCAAATGCAATAAATCGACTGTAAACAGAGACTTTGTTAAGAAGCATGAGATTGCCCTTTTTAAAATAATGAATCTATATACTCGCCCACACATGTAACTTAGCTTCGATGAATCTGCTGATACACGGATAGGGGAAGAGCAAGATATTGTTTCCTATTAGATTTTTTAGAGTCTAGTCACAGACAGCCATAAAACTTACTAATGAGATCTGAAAATGTTATATACATGTAACCTGTTTCGAAAAAGAGCAAGATATTGTTTCCTATTAGATTTTTTAGAGTCTAGTCACAGACAGCCATAAAACTTACTAATGAGATCTGAAAATGTTATATACATGTAACCTGTTTCGAAAGCCTCTACTTTAGCATCTTACATCATTTCATATAGTTCAGAAAGAACAAGTTCCATTAATAAAAGAAAACATTACAGAAAAGGCTACAAGAAAACATACACGTCAAACCAATAAGCCAATTCCAACTAGAACGTTTCTCTACTTCTGTTTTTTTTTTTTTTTTTAATAATTCCGTGAGTGTATTATACAATACATATTAAGATGTGATCAGATTTGGTTTGATTGACAAATGCATTTCCACATTATGCTAACAAAAGTGTTATTTCAATTTTTTTTCTTAAATGCAGAAGTTTGTCCTTTCTTCATCTAGGAGAGTAAACCTTCACGTCTATTTCTTTAACAATAGTTTAAAACAGAAAAAAGAGTGCAACATCTATTGCTTTGGCAAATAAAAAAACAAACAACATAGGAAAATCTCAAAATTGTTGTTACAAATGCCCTCCTTCTAGCGTCATTTTGTAGACATCAAAATCTGCAAATTTGATTAAAAACTAAAACACATACATCTTGTTAACATGATTAGTATAACCAAACACAAATCCAATATCTTCATAAAATAATACTACATTCTTCAAAATATTAGCAAATGACAAAAACAAATCCTAACATGTAAAGAAGACATGAAGTATATCTATCTTATGGTGGATTGGTGCAACTTAGTTGTGTAGGAAGCTGCCCTTTCCCAATCCATGATAAGCAAGATTGCCAAATGATAAGCAAGATTAGTTCTCAAAATTAGAGAGTAACCTTGACTAAAGATGTGATGTCAAATTGTGTTGTTGTGATAAGCAAGATTGATTCTCAAATGAAGAGAGTAACTTTGCAATGAGAATGTGTTGTTGTTTGAAGGAGAGAAGCTTTCAACTTATACTTGAACTTGAAGAGAGGAGAAGCCAAATTGATGAATGTGGGATCATTCATGGGCCAATGACAAGATGCCACTTGTCAAGGTGTGAGAGGGTGAGGAATGTGCAAGTCTTGGCCAATGTGCCAATTTGAATTTGAAAAATGCCAATAAATGCATGTGGTTGAGGGTTTTTGGGGGGAATTGTCTTTGTCCAAAAAGTCAAAGATGAGAGTTAGTGAGGGAAAATATGGGTTTTAATAAATCAAATAAAGTGATTTATTGGTGCAAGTGGATGAATCTAGAAGATTCATGTAGTTAGGATTAAACTAATCATGATTTGATTAATCTAATAGGCGATTCAAGTGATATGACATTTGATATTAGATTTTGTATTTCTTTTAAAATCAAATGAGAGGAAATGAGCATTGATCATTTAATTTAATATTGGTGATTAAATTAATAGACCTTAGGAGATTTATGATTTAATTAAATAAAACTTTATTTATTTAATCGAGAGATGAACCTTGACGATGATGTCAAATCTGCATGTCTACAGTTACAATGACAATTATTTGGATGAAAATGATTTTAGAGGTAAGATTTAAATTTACTCCATTAAAGGTTGAAACAATGCTTAGAAAAGGATATATATATATATATATATATATATATATATATATATATATATATATATATATATATATTTTCGAAGTCCACAAATATGTAGAAATATAAGTTTATGAATTAGATTTGTTTTTTTTCCAAGTTCACATAAATGTGGAGATATTAATTTTGTGTATCTTAGTGTTTATAATGTTTTCTCATCTCAAGAGAAATGGTTGTTCCCTTTATGATGGGAGAGTTACCTTTTCTACTCTAAAAAGAAGAGGAAACCCATAATGTGTAGTCAGGAAGGTTTCAAATAAGAAAATATCTTAGTGGGATGCACATTATTATTTGGAGATTCATCCCCATAAAGGTAAAGTGTTAGAATAAATGAATGATTAAAAAAGCATTTAGGCAATAGTTTGTTAGAGAACTAGCAATAGGAATTTGATTCAACATTAGATAGGTGAGTGCTAGCTTTAGTTTGATAGTTAAATTTGTACAATTATGTTGATCTTCCAAGAGGCTATGAAATCATTTAAAATTATTTAATTAGATATAAAAAACTATTGTAAAAAAAAAAAAGGAAATCCATAATATGTTGTTAGGAAGGTTTCAAACGTTTTCTATAAAAACATTTTTATCTAGTTTGATATGAAGTACAAGAAGATTAAGTGATTGGTTTTGTAAAGCATACATGACTATATAATTAAATCTTAAAAACAGGTCATCTTGCTAGGTATGAAGATGGAAGAGACAAATTTTCTTAGTAGTTATCTTAGTGTGATGACTATTATTTGAAGGACACTCGTTACCACAAGGCTAAAAGGTTAGAATAAATGAATGAATAAATACACACACATACAATAGTTTGTTTAAGAGATATCAATAGGAATATGAGTCAACATTAGATAGGTGAGTGTTAGCTTTAGTTTGGTATTTAAATTTGTAAAACTATGTTGATCCTCCTAGAGGCTATGAAAACATTTAAAAATATTCCATTAGATATATAAAAGCTATTGTATATTGAGCCTCTATTCTCTATTTTATTGTATTTTCAAGTTTGTGAACACGATATTAGAGCTAAGTTAGAACTGAGTCTCCTCAAAGAGGGGTATGATTAATATATCTTTCTATGAGAAATGTAGTCCTTAGAGTAGGAATGCAATAGATTAAAGAAATAAAATGGCTAGTTATGTGTTGTTGCTAATGCTTGTCATACGAATGCCACAAATAAATTTATATGTATAAGATAGTTGGAGATTGTTGTTGTAGTGGGCTTGGGGAGACAAAAATATTGTTAGTGGAGGAGCTATTTTGAATATAAAGTTATAAAAAATTAGGTGGGAGATGTATATTTTAAAATAAAAAGAGAATCAATCAAAACGAGTTATAGAATAGAAAAAAATGGCAAAGAACCCAAAATTTGAATTTGGGATTTGCTTAGACCAAATTCTAGTGCACCCATACAATAGTCTAGTAGTTGTATTGTCATCCATCATTCCATTGTTATTCTAATTTTTTTAAAAATAACAATTTTCACCTACACCTTGTTAGAAATCTTGAATAAGATTAATAACCGAGAACACCTGCAAAAACAACGATGAATCTTCCACAAGAGGATATGCAAGAGCTTGCTTGATATTAAGACCTCTCGAAATGATGAGGAAAAGGGATGATCCAAATGATATAATAACCCTCCTTATATAGGAAAGGGTGAGATACAAGATGTAGTAAGACGTTGCCATGTGTCTTCATCTAACAACATGTGACAACAAGGAAACCCTAAAAAGATTAAATGCATCCTAAGGTTAAAAATGACCTAAGTTAACTTATGCTAGTGTAGTAAATAAATATTTACACTAACACTCCCCCATAAGTGCAACTTAGGGAGGAAAATAAAATGCAATGATTATGCATGATGAAGATGGGTCCCGGTTCATAGCGATATTAGGTACCCATGTACATAGGATGAAAAATGCAGCTAATCTCCCACAAAAAATGGAGAAAAGGGGAAAACCCAGTGGGAAGAAAACCCCTCTCCGAAAAGGAGATAAAAAGCAAAAAAGGTGATGATTTAGAGGACTCAACATCATCCCCCAAGGATAACCATCACATGAATACAAAAGAGATTAGGAGACTAGATATCCCCCCCATAATGGAGAGTGTTCCCCTCAAGGATGTCTTCAAAACCTGTGGAGAAATGAGAAGCCAAGTCAGCAAGACCGGTTGTGAACCCATCTGGATGCCACAAGTTAGAAGAGATAGATGAGCCCTGCTCTACTGAAACAAAACTCAATGGAGAGGAGGTGGTAGATGATGCCGGAAGAAGAGCCAAATCAATCCAACCACCACAACCCTGGCGAGGGGGAGGAGAATTGCTTCCTACCCTGGAATCTAGAGATGCTGGAAAGGATGGAGTTCGATCCCAAAACATGGTGAACTTATACACTCAAGAGTGATGATCAACCTCACCATAGGCAATGAGAGTATCAAACTGATCCCTGATGATAGGTAGATCAGATGTGAACTCAATCTTAAGACCCTCCTGAGCAAGCTGATAAACAAAAAGTAGATTATGAGCCATTTGTGGAATATAAACAACATCAACAATAGACTTCCCATCCAAAGTAACATCACAAATTGCAGCAACATGAACTATGTCTGCATTGGCAGTGAACATTCTATCAAACTCTGGACGACGCATAGTCTCCCAAAGAATGTGATTCATAGAATAGGTGATGTGCCTTGAAGCTCCTGAGTCGATGACCCAACCTTCCTGTCTATTAACTAGAGTAGTGATCAAAGCATGCCCCTTGCCTAGTTTCTTAGTTGAGACAATTGCAGCAGTACCTGAAGATGATTCTTCATGTGGAGGAGAGGGGGATGAGAGGACAGAAGAAGAGGGAAGAGTGATTTTATGATGCTTGAGAAGCTCTCTCAGTTCATGAATCTCCTTCTTAAAACAAGTCTCCTCATGATGACCAAGCCCATTACAAAAGTTGTATTTGGGCCTCTCCTTCTGAGGCTTATCTACCTTGTGTTGTGATGATTCAAATCCTGTCTTGGATTTTTCCTTATTCTTGCCCTTCCCTTTGGATGGTGCTGCAATGAGAGCATGAGTCTTTGAAGATGAATCAACTTGGTTGAGTTTAGATTGCTCCCTAGTCAACCGCTCACAAAAGGTCTCAAATGAAGGCATTACAAAACTATTTCCAAGTCCATCCATTGTAGAATAAAAAGAAGTGGCAAAGTAAGAAAAAGAACCTTTTAATTTAGACAAGATCATGAAGATGCATTCTTTGTCAGTTTTGTCCTTACTGCACCCTGCAAGCTGAGTCCTCAAGGACTTGAATTTCTCCAAGTAATCATCAATAGAGGGAAAAGTATCAACTGAGAGTGAAGCAATCTCTGACTCTAATTGAAGTGCCCGAATATCACTTATTGAACCAAACAATGTTTTGAGCTTATCCCAAATTGCCTTCGAAGTATCACACCCCTCGATGTGGAAAAACAATGGATTGGAGATATGAAGAGTGATCAGTCCCATAGCCTCCTCACTCTTGATCTGATGCTGAAACTTCTGATATTCCCTAGTCAGATTAGGTTGGTTCACATCTAATGTAGACCAGAGACCTTTAGACCAGAGGAGACGTTGCATACCAATTTTCCATGTGTGGTAATTGTGGGGAGTCAGAAGCTCAAAACCTGATTCAGCCATTAGAGAGAAGAAAATACACAAGACAAAATATCTTTGAAAAAGAATGCTGAAAAATCTAATGAAAGTGTTGAAATGCTGAAAAAACATAGTAATACCTTGCTGATGGTAGAAATTTCGACAAATTGAAAATGTATCACCTCCAAAACCCTAAATGAGAGTTTTCACTTCAACTGGATGGTATATCTGATAGAAGCAGAAAAACAAAAAAACAGAGTGTTCCATTGAAAGGTTGACGTTGAGACCTTTCCAACGGTATATCGTTTTCCATTTTTCGATATTTTGGTGAAAACTTATGAATAAATGAAAATCTGCCTTGATTGTGGCCTGCAGGCTAACCAGGAGCAAAACATTAATCCCCCAGGCGCTAGCTCTCAATCGTTGATATGACTGGTGCTTGGAGCTGGCAAAAGAAACGGGACCGTCGCTGGGGTGAAGCGCCAGCAGAGTGGCGGCTGGGTGGAGCGGGCGGTGCCGGGGTGGCACCGCTGGGAACAGGCGGGGCCCCTGGTCGCTGAGGTGATCGTCGCTGGAGCCTTGACAAATGCTGGTGGACGGTGAGCGGTCGGCGGCGAATGAGCGGTCGGTGAAACCGTCGGCGGAGAATGGGCGGTCGACGGTCGGCAAAACCAAGGGCGAAGCAGTTGGCACGGGTAGCAGTCAGCGGAGAATGGGCCAGAAGATGGGACGGAAGCTAGAGTTAGCGGATGGGACGGCCGATGACGTCAGCGGATGGGACGGTGGTCATCAGCGGATGGAACGACAGACGTCAGCGGATGACGAAATTTTTTTTTTTATTATTTTTTTTATTTTTATTTGATTTGATTTGATTTTTATTTTTATTTTTTGAAAAAAAAACAAAAATAAAAGCCGATGGAAAATTGCAGAAAAATAAAATATAATTTTTTTTTTTTTTGCACGATCGTACCATGTACCTGGCGGGCAGTACAACTTGTTGGGTAAAATTTTTTTGCCTCACGAACAACTGATGCCAAATATGGGCGTGTTGTATGTTGATCTTCATCTCTCAGGCTCTCTGGATCTGATGGCAAGGTCGATTTGAGGTGAAAAAGCTCCTGAAGGTCTGCAATCTCCAAATCTTGCAAAACTTCAGATCCTCATAACTTTGGCATAAAATGTCGGATTTTGGCGAAATAAAAGTCGATTCTAACTTTTTCGACAGCCCTGGACTCGGATATGAGCTTAGATTTCCTCCAACATGCATCGAAAGTGACCTTCCAGAGAAAACCTAATTTGGAGACAACCTCAAAGAAGATTTACAGCCATAGCTCAATCCTCAAATTTGGGAAGAGTCTTGCAGGAATGGCTCTGATACCATGCTAGAAATCTTAAATAAGATTAATAACCAGGAACACCTGCAAAAACAACGATGAATCTTCCCAAGAGGATATGCAAGAGCTTGCTTGATATTAAGACCTCTCAAAATGATGAGGAAAAGGGATGATCCAAATGATATAATAACCCTCCTTATATAGGAAAGGGTGAGATACAAGATGCAGTAAGATGTTGCCATGTGTCTTCATCTAACATGTGACAACAAGGAAACCCTAAAAAGATTAAATGCATCCTAGGGTTGAAAATGACCTAAGTTAACTTATGCTAGTGTAGTAAATAAATATTTACACTAACACACCTAAATTATCAAAAAATAAGAGAGTAATGGAACAACATGGAAGGAACTAAAATACATAGGAAAATATCGAATCATACAATAAGAGTTTCAAACTAATTATTTTTAGTCATTTAAAACAAAATAAAAAGAGAAGTCAAGCTAGACATAATTCTCTACATGGTTTAATAACTATTCTATGATATAACAAAATATTTTAGCCCCCATTTTAGCCTTATGAGCTCCATGGGTAATCAATAGAATAAAAAAATATAAAATTATGTATGTTCTTGTAAGCTTACATATCTCTAAAATTTGAAGAAATTGTGTAAATTTATCTAAAAAAATTTAAATTTAAGTATACAAACACAAGAAATCCAATGTGTGTGCATGAGTGCATGTGCATAAGAAGGTAAATTGGAAATGAAACTCATTTGTTCCAATAATATGTGAGATAACTAAATTGAAAGAAACTCATGAATTTCACATTGGTGTAGAAAGTATGCAAATAAAAATAATGGTGCAATAAATTACAAGATATTAACTTGGATTGAAGAAAAAAAATACAAAAATTAAACTTTGAAACAACATCATTGGGCACATGAGAGAATTCTCCTTAAATTGACATGTCGGAGATGTAGTTGTACCAACGTACTTCGTTCCACTGGGGCATCCGAAAAAGTGAAAAAAATAAAATAAAATCAATGTTGGTGACATCATTCTTTGAACCAATGCAACAAGTACATTACTTCAAAGAGGGGAAAAATGTAGACATGAAAATAATTCTAATTAACATAATGCATCTAATCACACTTCAATTAACATAATTTCATCTATTAATTAAATAAATCAATTTAATTCATTCACTAAGCTTCATCACACTTAATTAATTAAATCAAATTATTTAATTAATCTCCTAAAGTTCCTCCATTTAATTAAATAAATTAAAATGTTTAATTAAATCTCTAAATGTTCTTTATCTTCTCATTTAATTTAAATAAATCCAAAAATTTAAGTTGAATGTCACAATCACCTAACATCAACTTAATTAATCAAATCCATGATTAAAACTAAGTTTAATCCATGTCACATCCTCTAGATAATCCCACTAGCACAATAAATCATTTATTTTGATTTATTAAATCTCTATTTTCCTCACAAAGCATATTCTCAAAGAATATTCCCTCATTAACTCCATTTGTTTGACTTTTTTGTCCAAACAAATTTCCCCCCCAATCTCTCAACCATATGCATTTAATGTTATTTTTCAAAATTCAAACTCACCTAATAGGCATTTACTTGCACAAAGAACAAAATGTGCTCACCCTTCATCCTCTCACATCTTGAAAAGTGGCATGAATCTACTGGTTGAGGATTAATCCCACATTCCTCAACTTTACCTCTTCTTCTCTCAATCTCATCTATAAATTCAAGGTTTTTCTTCTCATTTTTCATCTACAATTTGAGCATTATTATTATAGTCATTTGAGTTCATCTTGCATAACTTTGTTGATCATCATCTTAAGGCTTAGTAAGGATTTGGAAAGGACTCCTTTACAAATCAAAGGTGCACCAATCCACTATGGAATAGGTATGCACTATGCTTCTTTTCATTCCTTCATTTGGTTTGCTTGATCTCTTGATTGCATTATGAAGCTTGTTGTATTATTTCATAGGGATGTTAGATTGGATTTTCTTTACTAACTATACTAATGTGTGGGATAGTTTATAGTTTGTTTGCAAATTTTTGACATCCACATTATGGTGCCCACTATGGGGCTCTTCAAGCTCCTCCATGATAGCTATTATCAATCTTAAAGTTGCCCTCTTTGCTATTTTTACATATATGTGTTATTTTTTTTATCTAATACCATTTCTATGTCAAAACCGTTTTATTTAAAAACTTGTGGTGTTTAATTTCTATTAGAAATTTTCTAATAAAAAATTTTGGTTGTAAGGCAAGGTCATTCTTAGCCATCTCCACCATCATAATATGTTCATTCCAAGAACAAATAGAAATTATTGACCAATATTTTGATCATATTGGG
Organism: Sequoiadendron giganteum; assembly: GCA_007115665.2. Taxonomy (NCBI): domain Eukaryota; kingdom Viridiplantae; phylum Streptophyta; class Pinopsida; order Cupressales; family Cupressaceae; genus Sequoiadendron; species Sequoiadendron giganteum. The sequence goes on along the minus strand of CM021100.1, from coordinate 526,106,199 downwards.
TTTACTGTGGGTGCTTGTTTTTATTTGCTATTGATGTTGACATAGTAATATCTGTGTCAACTTTTAAGATAGGTGATTTGAGTATGTTGATTTAGACACAGGCATTTTCACATTTGCATATTGTTTAATGAAATTTGTTTCAAAAAAATCATCTAAGTGGAGGAGGAGCACTATAAGAAGTGGCCCTAATTTTAGTATTATTATGGAATTTTTACCATGAACTGTGCTATTTGAAATGCAGAAAAATCATTAAATTCTTAGAAAGTCATGGTTTCAATCTTGTTTGGCCCAAGATTTTTATATTTATTGTCCTCCAAATCCATTTGTATTATTAGGGTTTTATATTTTTCTTGGCTATTACGGTAGTATCCTAGTAGGATAGGCATCAATCAAATTTGTAGTCAATATCTATCATTATTGTGGATGGCAACCCCTTTTGAAAAGTTTGTTCGGTAAGCTTTTTTAAATGGTTTGAACATGGATTAGAGGATTTCCTTTATGGAGTCTATATTTCACAACTTTACAATGGGTCTTTGCACTTGGTGAATCTATATTCATATCAAACTTGATTTTTCTTTTTGTTGCGATAATGAAATGCATGCTCCTTTATATTTCATGGGTAAACTTAAAGCCAAGATCACTTGGCCCTTAGAAAGGTGCAAGACTACACATTGCATTTTTTTTCCTTTTTTTTCCTCTGACTAAAGGAAAATACCTCTAAAGTTTCAAGTGGAAAGCTTATTACCTGAAACAGACAACAGGTATAGGTCATTTGTTATTTTGTATGAGTTTGGTGTGTGTGAAATAGCATGGTGGAATTTATTTGGTATCTCCTCTCAAATTTTTTTCTTATTGTCTGATGTTTTTTAGTAAGTACACTCTATCATAAATTAAGTCACCCACTGCGATTTTTTTTTTTTGGTAAGATAAGATTGCATTTCATTCAAGTGGAAATTTTGGGTGTGCAGTTTCAATGTTGGTACCTTGTAATCTATGAAATGAGTGGATTGATGTCATACTATCATTCAGATTTGATTTTTGATTAAGTCTTGTGTGTTATAAACCTAAGTCATTTATTGTGATTTGAATAGTGCTTCTAGAAAAAAGAATGTAAAGAGTTAAACTACATTACAATGTACTAGAATGGCTATTTGGCATGCACTTTTTCTAAATTTTGGAGACCGGTCAAGAGACTGAAATTTTTGGTGAATCAAATCAGCTAAAATGAAATTAATGAAGGAGGAAACTACGACTGTGTAGGATGTTTTGAATTTTATTATAAAAACTCATTGAGCATAAAATTTATTGCACTATTTATGTTTTGCACGGAAGGCATATGTAGATTAGAGGGGCTATTTTTCAGAATAGCTATAGATTGTGGAATCATTTTGCACGAAATATGATGTATCATAAATTCTTATGCACTACAATCCAAAGCTTGGTTTTTATTTTCATATGCATTGCCATATTAAAGCTGACAAATTTAACTATTTTAATAAAATAAATTGATGCAGATTCAATGTTGAAAGTTTAAGATATATATTTTTTTACTAACGTGGTAGTCGATAAATCAATATTGTTTTCCTACCTTTGAGGTTACACTAATGGAATGCATTGATATTATTGTCTCACCAATATTTCATTGAAAATCAAAATCTTAGATTGCATGTGGCCCAAGCTACATTTATTGCCATAACTCGAATGCATTAAAGATTAAAATTATCAACTCATAGGCATCAAATCTATAGTTTTATCCAAGTTAGGAGATTATCAATGCATGATTTAGACTTCTTTTATAAATTTTAAAGAATTCAAACTATTGCATTGACGGATATCATTGAATGCATTCATTTTTTTTGAAAGTGTACTCATTATGATAAATTATCATTAATTCTTTGAAATAAATCACATTTCTAAGATTTTACTTTGTGATGTTTGAAGGTTAGGTTGGCATTGGAATTGGACATCAAACTTAAGCAAAAAGAAGAAGAGTGGAGTTGAGAACAATTGAGCTTGAACTTGAAAAAAACATTTTTTAATACTTATAATTTAGAGCTTCCATTCTATGCTTTAGTTTTTTGTTTTAGACCAACCTACTTTTTGGATTCTAAAAAGGGGCACTACAAAACTTTTTGGGTTTTTTCTACAAAGGGTTAAAAAGAAATTTAGAACAACTTACTAGATTTTGTTTAAGGTTGAAAATTCAATGAGGCAGTCTCCATTTTTCCTTTTGGTTCTTTAAAAAGAATCAAATTATTTCTTGGAGGATTTAAAATGAACATGTGCATCTTTTTCTTGTAATCACTTTTCCAAAGTAATATCATTAAAAGGATGTATGCACTTCTCATGCCTCACAAAAATATTGAGAATGAAAAGGCCTTTTAATGACATTAAGTTGCATAATTGCTCACACATTTCAATTTGGGTACTTAAAATTTGAACAAAATATGTGAGTGTGAAGAAAATATATTGTGTGTGCTCTCGCGTAAATGCATTAGGTGGTTGAACTAAAAATGCACTCCTTCACTATCATCCACCTTTAGAGAGCCTTCCTTGGTGGGAAAAAGTACTTACCCCAAGGGAACGACTCAAATTGGTAACAAGCTAAATGCTAAGCTATTCCATACTAGTATACAAATTTGAATAGTGAGGAAAGTTCATCATTATAGGAGCTCATATAGAAAAGTAGGTGATAATATTTATATGGGTTGATCTTGCCTCTCGTGTGACCTTTTGAATGGGTACCCTGATTAGTAACCAATTTATGTAGAGGCCAAAATCCTAATTTATTTGTTGGTGCAAAAGGTCATGTACTTTGAAGCCACCCCACATATACATGTGATTCTATTGTAGAGATGAAAAGTACGCCATGGTAGATTCATGGGTACTGATGCTCGGCTGACTTGAGAAGAGAGTGCACTGTAAGGGGGAGCCTATTTGGTCAAGCATATAAGCATCCACACTGAATATGTGTAGCTGGATTTATTCAAGTCAGATCCCAACAAATATTGTCTCTTCATCCTAGGATTAAACATGTTATTGGAATTAAAAACACATTACTTTGATTGAAAACATTTAAAAACAAACATTCACAAGATCTTCAAAATTTAAACCCTTTAGGGAAGCAAATACCTTTGATGAATTCAAGTTCTCTTGCTTGCCCTAGGGATTTCATCCTTAGAGGCATCTAAGTACTTGGGTTTTATCATCATTTTTTTCACTAAAGTCAACAATAGGAAACTTTTTCCTTAATTTCCTTGATTTTCAACATAATGGAGTTTGTGGGATGAGAAGAAATCAGGACATTAGACATCTAGTTTGAAACTTTAATCAAATAACTATTTGTGGTAAAAAGAACTCATTAAGCAAAGTAAAGAACAATTGAACCCTACACATGTTTTCTTTCAAATGATTTCCCACAAAATGAAAATTTGGAAAGCAAATTTCAAAAGTCTTAGTCCAAAAGCTCATGAAGAGCATCTTGAAAGACTTCTTGAAGTTAGAGAAAGATTGGTTTACAATTTCTATAAGAAAGCTTCAAGAAATAACCCTAACTTGTATGAGTTTTATTACCAACAAAATCCATCTCTTTTTCAAAGGTTTGATTTTCTCAAAAAGGGATTATCAAGCGTGTTCTTCAAAACTGAGGTCTTGTAAGAAGGAGTTTTATCTAGGCCAAGTCTAGGATCAAAATCAGTCATTTTCATCCATCCCTCAACATTAAAATCAAACATCATTTCACAAACAAACTCTTGAAAACTTTGAAAACATCATTTATGCTAAACTCTTAGGCAAAATCAAAATCATCTTGTTTAGTTAGATATGTGTAGATAAAACCTTCTCCACATATTGAACTAAATTATCAATCCTTGTGAACAAATTTAGCTCTTGATAAAATCCAACATCTTGGGGTATAGGAGTTCATTATCAAAAATTACTTTGTTTGAACACACTTAGTCAAATTATCCTCTTGTGTATGAGTTCTCTCTAGGACAACACACCCTCCTAGAGTTTACAAGTTCATTATCCAAATCAATCAAAATACCAATCAAATCAAGTCCTAAAGTTTAGCATCTCCCTCAAGGTTCCTCAAGAGTTTCATCATTCGTATCATCCATCTTTTTTTTATCTCATTCTCATCATCACTTTGATCTTTAAATTATCCTATTTCTTCTCGTCTTTGATCCTAAGATTTAGACCAATCTAAGCGGTTAGAGGTTCATCTCATACATTCTATAAAATTGATCTCTATTTTATGGTTCAAACTCTATCTCAAGACAAGAAGAATATGGATAAAAACAAAGAAAAATTCACTTTGTGAAATCTAAGTCAAACTGAAACAACATTCAACCTTATGATAACCAGTGACCTCCCAATCAATCCTCCTCAAATACTTAAAAATTCTCAAAAGGAAGGTCAAGTGGAAGACATCACCAACAACATCTTAGGGATGACACAAGATGAAATCCTTGAGATGGTGCAAAATCTTGAAAAATAATCAAATTTTCAATGCTATGATGAAGTTATATCCCTCCCAATAAATGCTTGAGTTAGCAAAAGAAGGGGCTAAACTCCCTTCTGACTATGACCTAGGCACTATTATGGAAAGACCTCTTGGGATCATGCCCTCAACTTCATCCACGCTTCCACTTCAAACCATCACTCAAGACATCCTGCAAATGATAACATCCATTTCTTCAACCTCGCCAATTGTTAACAAGGGAAGCACAATGCTTCAAGAACTTAAAAACCATCCCATTGTGAGCAATCGAGAGTTGAATATGAACACCACACCGAATCAATCCATTCCAGTAAATACATTACACCCTTACATTCTACTTACATTCCATGATTCTTCCAATCCAACCTCTTATCATGCAACACCAATTTATCCTCTAGACACACAAACCTCTCTTTCTACCTCACAAGGAGAAGGTAACTTGTTTAGAGTAGGGGGGATCTTTGATCCCTCATCATCACTTCAATGGATTTCACCACCCATATTTCCACCATTTCCACTCCTACCACTCACATCCACATCATACCTTGGGTTGGGTCTTCCTCCTCTACCCACCATCAATCAATCAAATCAGAACACCTTATCAAATCCTCTTATCATTTCATCGATATTGCAACAAAAAATGGCAACCATCAAAGCAACCCGAATGACAAACACATCCACTATTCCTCAAGTGTATCAAGGATGAAGCATCTTGATCACACCATGCACAACTAAAACCATGATTATCAACATGATTGTTTCGCTCATCACAACAACCCACACCCTTCCCAATCCACCACCACCACCACCACCAAAAAAAACATAACAAATTCATTCACCATCACATTACAAGCTGCTCGACAAGCCAATCATAAAAAGGCAGTCAAAAACCAATAGGTTGCATAGCTATCTACTCAGCAAGTGCAACAGGCATAGAAAGTGGCACAAGCCCAAGCCCTACTACAACAACAAGAAGCTATGTAAGTTGTGCAATCAGCTCAAGCCTCACAAGCCGCACAAGTTGCTCAAATCATACAAGCAATCCAACAAGTGCATGCTCAAGATTGAGCCCAATATCAACCCCAACAAGTGCAAGCACAAGCACAATACAAAGAAAAATTGCATGTAGCCTAGCAGGAAGCATATCAACAAGCCTTTCAATATTATCAAATGCAATAGAAAGCAACCGATAGAAAACCCAACAATAAGCATTGTTGGCACAACAAAAACAAGCGTTGTTGGAACAAAAAAAACATGACCAACAAGAAGTGTTGTTGGCTCAACAAAAAATGCAGGCATTACTCATTGAACAAAGCTTGCAACAAACTCCCACCAACATCCCACCCATCAATGCAACACCTTAAAACATGTTCACTCCACCTCTTGATCCATAAGATGATGTGACAGCATAAATCAAACTGCTCTCGCAACAAGTGCTTGATCTTCAATGAAGAAAAACAACAAGGACACCCAAAAATTTGTGTCCTTACCCTTTTGATAGGAGCCTGGCAATGGTACAATTCTCGAAGGGATTCAAAATACCCAAATTTGACAAATATCATGGGATAGGAAAACCTTAAGATCACATAAGGGAATTCCAGGTACATTGTATGGAAGTTGCATACAATGACATGTATCTAATGTGGTTGTTTCCTTGAGGCTTGGCTTGTCCCTCTATGTAATGGTTCTCTTGTCTACCTATTGGCATCAAAACATTCCAAGAAATCAAAGATGCCTTCCTCTAGAATTATGCATTCAACATTACCGCAGATGTCAATATAGAAGAATTATCGACACTCAAATAAGGAAAGGGGGAATCATTTTCCTCCTTCATGCAATGATAGAAATCCAAGACCAATCAAATTAAATGGGCCATGCCAGAGGAACAACAGGTTTGCACTATCATTGCTAATTCTAACAAGACCTTGGCATTTTATCTAAAAATGCAATGCATCACCACATATGACCAATTGATCCCCAAGGTGGTCAACATCGAAAGGGCCCTTATTACACAAGGGGGAACACCTACCTATCTTGAACATCAATACAAATGCCCATCCACTAGCTACAATGATAAACCTTGTACATGGGAAAAGAATAGGAATATCACAAATGATGGAGTGGTTGATACTAAGGTTGTCATCAGTGGTCCAAAGTAAAATAATCAAACGCATCATCATCAACTATAGAATAATAATCATAATAACATGGAAGAAAATGTGGTAAATAAACAACCACCCCATAATCAAATCAATAATCTCAATAATCAAGGAGGACCACCTCCATGAAACAAGTATCCCCCCAAGTGGAAATTCACAGCCCTTGGGGAGTCAGTTGAGTCCATCATGAAAAATTACCAATAGTCTCAGGTGAAGCCACCCTTGTATAATGAAGATATCCTTTGCAATTATCATAAGCTCAAGGGGCATACGACTGCCAACTGCATGAAACTAAAAAAAATCATCCAAGATCTTATTGATGATAAAATCATAAATTTTGAGAAAATGACTCACAATCAAGATCTAAAAATATACACGAATCCAATGCAAAACCACAATCAAGGAAATGATAAAGGTAAGATTTTTTTTGGCAAAGTGAACCATATATAACTTTACCTTTGACATAATTGATGTGTGTAGTAGTAGTGATGATGAGGATACCATAACTGGCCTACCCATGCTTATTGAAGACTCCTCCCTACTCATTATTAGTACCTTATCCTTTGAGTCAGACCACCAAACCCACAAAATAAACTTTGTCTACCCCCAACTCATCGACTACAACCAATGAGGACCGCCAAATTTGGACACATTCGAAAATGATGAGGTGCTCTCAAAATTCATGGGACTAAGGGATAAAGTACCATATGGAGATCATGAGGCTGGATTTTACATTACACTAGACACTCACACCTATTATGAGGAGAAGATTAAATCCTTCAATCGCAAAAGTGAGAAATTGAGAATAATCTCAAGGTCATTGAGTGAAAACCACACTATGACACTGTCTAACCATAAAATAGTAAAAATAAATGATGCATACAATGATGAAAACATCTCTAAGGTATTGGAGGATGAAGGATTCAATATTCCCCTCACTACACTTCATCATCGAAAATCAGTAGTCCTGACAGAATAGTGTAACCCCATCAATCTGGGAACAAAAGCAATACCGCACATAACCTTCTATGTTGAATCACTTCTCACAGAAGAACAAGAACTCTTAGTTGCATTTCTCAAAGAAAGAAAGGTAAATTTTGCATGGACTTATGCTGACATTCTTGGGCTTGATCCAAAGGTCATAGTTCATCACTGAGTTGTATATCCTGAAGCAAAACCTATGAGACAAAACCTGAGAAAGATGTATCCCCAAATATTCTTTCTACTCAAAATGGAATTGAAAAAACTCTTGGATGTAGGGTTCATACACCTGATTGACTATCCAGAGTGGGTGCCCAACCTAGTACTTGTTTTAAAACCCACTGGGGGCATCCACATTTGTACCAATTTCAGAGACTTAAACAAAGCATGTCCTAAGGATGACTTTCCACTACCCAACATCGACATGATAGTGGATATGATAGCCAGACATGAGATGCTATCACTAATTGATAGATTTTCTGTATATAATTAGATCATGATAGCAAAGGAGGATCAACATAAGATATCGTTTACATGTCCATGGGGGACCTACTACTAGAACATGATGCCATTTGGGCTAAAGAATGTATGGAAAACTTATCAAAGAGCCATGGCACTGATCTTTCATGACATGATTCATAAACAAGTGGAAGATTATGTGGATGACATATTGGCTAAATCAAAAAAAATATGAGACCACATATCAGCCTTGAGCTCCTTTTTTGATAGGTTGGAAAAGTATAAGGTTCATCTCAATCCAAAGAAATGTGTCTTAAGGGTGCAATTGAGCAAGCTTCTCAGATATATTGTATCAATGAGAGGAATTAAGGTTGATCTCGCCAAAGTCAAGGCAATCCTCAAAATGGAAGCACCCAAGACACTAAAGAAGTTGAGAGGTCTACAAGGCAAGCTCTAGTCCATCCGTAGATTAATAACATAGTTGGCGGACAAATAGATCCCATATTCTCATATACTCCACAAGGGAGTAACATACAAATGGGATGAAGAATGTGACTAGGCATTTAACAAAATCAAAGAATACTTATTCATGCCAAAATTTCTGATGTAGCCAATCCTAGGAAAACTATTGATCCTTTACATTCTAGCGACAACGACAACTCTTGGTGCTCTGTTAGCCCAACATGATGAAAATGGAAGGGAAAGAGCAATATACTATATCGGTAGGAAAATGGTAGGACACGAGCTAAACTATAATCCTATTGAAAAATCTTGTCTTGTAGTTGTATTTGTAGCTCAAAAATTCAAACACTACATGTTTTCTCATCAAATCAAGCTAATCACAAAGATAGATCATCTTAAGTACCTACTTTCTATAGCCACTCTTACAAGACAGATAGCCAATTGGGTCATGATATTGAATATGTAGAGCATAAGGCCATCAAGGGACAAGCAAGTATGGATCAACTAGTAGAGGCTCCTATATATGCATAAAATCCACTTATCTCAAAGTTTCCTAATGAATCAATTTTGAGCCTAAGTGTAGAAAACCATTGGAAGATGTATTTTGATAGATCTTACACACAACATGGGTTAGGTTTAGAAATTTTCTTCATCACTCCCCAAGTGGACCCCATACCCAAATCCTACAAGTTGTCATTCCCATGCATGAATAACATAGCAGCATATGAAGCTCTAGTCATAGGACTAAGAATTGTGATGCAATGGTAGATTATGGCTCTAAAGGTATATGGGGACTCTCATCTCATAATCAATCAAGTAAACAATGAATATCAAAAAAATGATGATAAAATAACTCCATACAAGAAATTGGTGGAAAGCCTCAAAGAGTTATTGATTGATATCACATTTGAACAACTACCTAGAGAAAACAATAGAGCATTAGATGCAATGGAAAAAATTGGATCACTATTTGAAATCTTGCATAATGTCCCAAAATAGGAATTCCCCGGAGAGCAACTTTTCATACCAGCATTCGATGTACCAAAGTTTGAATTCATGTGTGAAATCATTGGTCCCGGTGATCCTTGGTACCATGACCATTACACCTACTTGAGAATAGGAGTCTTATGTACCAACATAACCCTAAACCCTAAACGAGCCTTCGTCAAGAAGTCAACCCGATTTGTCATCCTAGGAGAAACCCTCTACCATAGGAGCATCGAAGGAGCCTTGTTGCATTGCCTAAATACTAAGGAAGCTCTAGCTGCTTTAATCGAGGTACAAAATGGCATTTGTGGATCACACTCGAGAAGTATGACCTTGGCTAAGAAGTTGTTGAGAACCAGATACTATTGGCCCACAATGGAAAGAGATGCACATGACTTTGTTAGGAGATGTTTGCAGTGTCAACATCATGGGGACACCATCCATGCACCAATTCAAGAGCTTCATCCCATTATTACACCTTGGCCCTTTTCATAGTGGAGGCTCGATCTCATCAGTAAAATCACTCCCACCTCATCCAATGGCCACAAATTCATCATTACTGCCACAAAGTACTTTACAAAGTTGGTCAAAGCCATTCCCATGACCTACATAACTGGAAAGCAGATATTTAAGTTCATCTTGAACTACCTCATTTTCCTATACGATGTCCCCCAAGTCATTATCTCAAATAATGGGACACCTTTCAAAAATTAGGATGTTTATGATTTATTTGAAAAATTCAATATCTAACATCACTTTTCCACTTCATATTACCCCCAAGGCAACATCCAAGAAGAAGCCACCAATAAAACCATCTTGAATTTCTTTAAGAAAATAGTCAATGATGTTAGTTGTGACTTGAATATGTAGCTAAATCCCACCTTATGGGCCTATCACACTAGCATTCGTACACCAATAAGTGCCACCCCTTTCTCCCTAGTCTACAGATCAAAATCTATCCTCCCCATTGAGATCAAGCTCCCATCCTTGAGAATATCGCTACAAAATCTCATTATAGATGAAAAATATTAAGTCTCACAACTAAATGAGCTAGAACTCCTGGATGAATGGTGTATAGATTCCTTAAACCATCTATAGGTGTATCAAAACTGGCTCAAGCAAAGTTATAACAAGAAGATCAGGAGGTGGACCTTTCAAGTTGGCGAACTAGTGCTAAAGGAGAACTAGGAGAATTTGCCAAACCTAGAAAGCAAAGGAAAATTTGAGCCCAACTAGTTGGGACCTTTCATAATCATGGAAAGCTACAAGTTAGGGGCATATCAGTTATCAAAACTGCAAGGCGAACCTCTGTAGGAGCCCATGAACAACTCCCATCTTAAAATAAATTATGGCTAAAATATTGCAAGGTATAGAACCAAAAAATATGAAAAAAATTAGAAAATGTCTTAAAAGAATGGTCACCCTAATGAAAACCTGGTAAACATGCATCTTGGTGACAACAAAAAAAATTCAAAAAATACAAAAATCCAAACACAAATTAGAAAAATGATTAAAAATAGTAAAAATCGTCCTTTGGTGAAAACCATTTCGGTGGTGCTTTGGACAAGTACCGTGGTGAAAACCTGGCAAATAGGCGCCAAGTGTAAATAAAACACCCTCCATCCACTAGGAACTTCACGGCTTATTCTACACTCACTTATCGATTACATTCCATTTATCCAAGTCCATCATCCATTTGCGTCCATATCATATCTTGACCTTATGTTCATATTAGAATCCACCCTAAAGTGAATGATTCTCCCACCTAGGGTTATTTTATCTTATATAGGTCAATACTATATGCTAGAGGCTCCTTGTTGGGATTTATTCCTCTTGGGAATTAAAGGTTGTGCATTTAGTTCTGGGAACTCGATGGTCATGTCATCTATTTGAGATGTGGTATCTCCTAATTGTTTTGAAATTGTGAAGGTTTACTTCTAGTGTTTTATGAGTTCTTAATTGTGCTCTGATGGGACTTCAAGATTAATGATTCCTTTATCCCATCCTCATGTTTTGTTTGTTAAAAGTAGGATTATGTGTCAATACTCAATATTCATCTAGGTGTCCTCACACTCTCTTGTAGGTCCATTGTGGTGAATTCATCGCATGATTGGTAAGTCTTCTATTAGTGCTACCTTGTTTAAGTGAGTTTGTATTGTTGTTAGAGTCCTTATGTCATCATGTTTGATGTGATAATTATGTTTTTTTTTTTTTTGTGGTGTGAGACAATTGATTGTTGTATTTGTTAGTGTATTTAATGCATTATTTGCATACACACAGGCTTTAAGAATACTTAAAAAGCCCATTAATACTTTCTCATGCGAGATGTCAATATTAATTACGAGTTTTCGAGGTGTTAACTCCCTTTCGACACCTCATACTAAATTTGTGGTAGGCAACTCGCCACTTCAATTGTTGACTGTGCTCTGTAACCACAATACATGCTCCAAAAATCGTGAAATCTCTACTCGAAGAGGTTGTGATAGCTCTGCTGAGAGGCTGCAAGCGTGATTTGTTCGTTTTTGAGAGGCGATTAGTCCTTCCATGGGTGCGATTAGTGTGCAGGTGGGCGGGATATGTGTGCAGATCAGCCTTCGTTTGAACGTACCATTTACTCCAGGTTTGGGCTCTTTTGGCCCGCGCTCTCTCTCAAAGAGGTACTGCAATTGGGATCAGCGAGGAGAGGTGTTTGGGAGGCTCGATTCTCCAACACAGGCGTGGGTTTCTTTCTTTAAATTTTGAGTGCACACCGTGCCATACATGCAGGCAAGGAGCACACTGTTCATTGCCTTTTTCTGCACATTTGCCTTGGGAAGCCATCTGCAAACTTAAGCCCTTAGTCGTATGGTAAATAAGCCCTTGGTTCCTTCCAGCTCTTAGTTTTCATCTCTTTTCTGGTGATTTTAAGAAAATTATTTTGCCAGAAGGCAAGTTTAAATTGTAAAGGTGTAAAATTTCAAAGAACTATGAATTATGGTCGGTGCCTTTTTTAACAAATGCTCGTTTTTTTTTTTTTTTTCCATGAATCTAACGAGCATAATATTACAGTCATCTTATAGAGTGTTATTTTTATAAAGTGTCAAATTAACGGGGGTGGAGAACAAATAATCAAGGGGTTGTTGTGTGCTGTCAATTTTCATACATCTTCAAGAAGTGATTTTTTGTCTTGTGTTTTTCCTTCACTTCTATATGCATTTCTAAGTTCTTCATTTCTACTTTTCTAAAGCAACTTTTCAAAGTCTAGTAGCATGGAGTCTAATGCTATTGTACTACCCCTAACACTTTTCAATTATCATAATTGAAAGATGAAAGTAATTCATGTGCATAAGAACAAAGTTTTATATAGGGTAACTATGAGAATGGAGAAAGAACCTATAGAAGCTAAAGACAAAGAATTTTTTTTCAATAAGTGTGATCAAGTGTTTGGCTTTCTATGTTTAAAGTTTTCTCATAAATTGTTGTTCCATGTTGAGAACTTGGAAACACCCAAAGAAGTTTGTGAAGATCTAAACAAACTATATGGGGAAATTGATGAAATTATAAGCCACGAGTTGGAAAATTAACTCTTAGGTCTTAGTCCTAGGAATTTTTCAACTTTGCAAGACATCTTCACTAAATTTAAATCTTTAGAGTTGTAGTTATAATATTGTGGAATTGACAAGCAAGAGGATCAATTAATATGTTTTGTATTTTCCAAGCTAGGTCTAAAATTTTATGTGTTTGTCTCAACTTTCTACTCTACTAAATGAGCTCTTCGAGCCCTATGGTCCATGCCCACACTTGATAAATTTATTGTTCACCTTACAAGAGATCAAGAAAACTTAATTCAAATGGACACTTTCATGTCTACTAATTCTCAAGCCCTACTTGCAAGGAATGAAATAGAAATCAAAAGGAAAGAAAAATAAAAAGGATAAGGGAGTTAAGAAAGAAGGAAACAATGCTAACTCCAAAATGGATAACTTTTCTCAACAAAGTAAGCCAATTATTGAGAAAGTTAAATGTGCCTTTTGTTAAAAATATGGACACAATGAACATCAATGAATGAGGAAACAAATTGACTCTCTTACTTATATTATCAAAAATAATACTATAGAGCTACCTCATTATATCAAGGCATCTTCATCAACTCAGAAAAATGCTAAGGATAAAGAGAAATCAAAGGGAAAAGCATTAGTTTCTATAGTGTCTTCATCTCCATCATGGATTATAGACTCTAGTGCTTCACACCATATAGGTTCATCATAGATTATTTTTTCATCCTTAGAGCCATCCAATATGTCCACAATCACCTTAGGTGATGATACTCAACAATTGGTAAAAGGGAGAGGGTTTGTTGAAGTTGAAGGATGAATATTTTCAAACATTCTAAGTCTTCCTTCGCTTTTAACTAATCTCCTTTCAATGTATCAAATAACTCATTTAGGGAAGGGCATGTGGGTACACTTCTCTCCAAATTCAATTGAGATAAGAGAATTACAAAGCAACATTTTTCTAATAGTAGGGGATGCAAATCACCAATCTAGATTAGATTCCTTCTACAATTTTGCCACAAATATTTCCCCAGAAATACTTCTAACTCATTCAAATGAAGTTATGAAATCATGGCATGAGTGGATTTTCCATCTTAACTAACACTACCTTGAGCAACTATGTAAACATAATATGGTCAAGGGATTGTACCTAAAGTTAAATTTTCTAAGGGATTTTGTGAAGGTTGTGCACTTGGAAAACATCGAAAAGTAAAATTTGACAAAGGCAAATCATAGAGGGAAACACAAATTTAGAACAATCTCACAATGATGTTTTAGGGGATTTTCCCCATTTATATTTTACAAAAGCTAGATATGCTCTCACTTTTATCGATGGTTGCTCATGTTTTACATGCATTTAATTCCTTACGAAAAAAATAAAAGTGTTTGTATATTTTTAATATTTCAAAGCTCTTTTCACAAAATAGTGAGGGAAATTCATCAAATTTCTTTGAATAGATAATTGGCATGAGCATGTCAACAACCATTTTGAGCAGTTTTACATAGCAAAGGGGATAGATCTAAAATGCACAATTCCATATATCACACAAAAAAATGGTTTTTCCAAAAAGAAAAATAGATCTTTAAAAGAGATAGCTAATTATATGATTCACTATATTGTCCTCATACCATCCTATTGGAAAAAAGTAGTCAAATTTACATGTTACATTCAATATAGAGTTCCCCGTAAATCCTTGAATGGTATCACTCCCTTTGAAGCTTGAAATGGATGGAAACCAACAATTGATCATTTCAGAGTCTTTGGCTCTCCTTCCATGGCACACATTCTAAAAGAAAATTGCGAGGCTATAGATGCAGAATCCAAGTCTTGCATCTTTGTTCAATATCTATATGGTGTAAAATACTATCACATAATCCACCATACCACACATGAGTTGTTTATTGAGATAATTGTTAAGATTAAAGAAACATTTCTTCAAACTATACTTAACATTTCTTGACATATTATGGACTCACGAGATCCTGATTATAATATTGATTATTGAGATCATTCTCAATAGATTCCTAGCGCAACATCCTCTTCTCCTTCATTTTCTCATAGTGATGAGAGTGATTAGAGTGATAAGGGTTCATCTTCATCAAATTCAGGGGTTACATTGGAAGTTGATATTTCCACACCAAGAATCACCCACATCTCAAATTGTACATAAGGTAGATACATGGGTAAAAAATCTAGCAAACGACAAATAGATTCAAGCAAATTTTTAGGGGGCACATGCCTTCTTTGCTTCAATTTTTGATCCACAGTCATATAGAGAGGCATTAGGCATACTAGAGTGGGATATTTCTATGGATGAGGAATATGATTCCTTTATTAGGAATCACACTTGGGATTTGACTTCACTTCCTAAGGGAGTGAAGATAGTTTGATATAGATGGATATATCAAGCTAAATTTATAAAAAGATGGGTCAATTGATAAATACAAAGCATGGTTGGTTGTGTAAGGTTTTTCATAAGATGTAGGCATTGACTAAACAAAAATATTTGCACCACTTTCTAAAAATAATTTAATTCCACTCACACTAGCTATAGACACAACACATGAATGGGTTGTATATCAGAAGGATGTGAAGAGTGCATTTATTTATGGAGACCTTAAGGAGGAAATCTACATGAAAGAACTACCAGGGTTTTTTTAGGATTTATTCTTAGTTTTTAGACTTAGGAAATCTCTTTAAGGCCTCAAGCAACCTCTTAGGGCTTGGTATGCCAAGATAGATTCTAGCCTCCTATCTTTAGGTTTTACTAGATGTTATTCAAATCCTAATGTGTATCTATTACGTAGGATGATTCATTTTTTATGCTAGTTCTATTTGTTGATGATCTTTTTATTACTAGGAGTACTTCAGTTTCCATTACAATACTGAAGTCATTACTTCAAGATAGGTTTGACATGATAGACATAGGTTTATTGCACTAATTATTTAGTATTGAGTTTGTATAGTGCACTTCAATGATAACTCTTACACAACCTAAGTATACTCTTGATCTACTTGGATGATTTCACATTACTATTTGCAAACCATCTCAAAATCCTTTTCTATCTAGAGTCAAGCTTAAGGCTTCATGTACTACATCTTTGGTTTATGATACTTGTATCGAAGAAATCTTGGTGGCTTTATATACTTGACTCATACCGGATCTGACATTGCATATGCATTTTGTTTGTTCCAAGATTTATCTAGGAACCTCATGAGCTACATTGGAAAGAAACTAAGAGGATCCTTCATTATCTTGATGGTACTATAGGGTTTGAGATTCACTATATATTTTTTTCATTAATTGACTTGGTTGGTTTTACAAATTTAGATTGGTTTAGTGATACTAAGCATCACAATTCCACTTTAGGTTATATTTTTTCACTTGGTTCAGGTCATATCAGTTGGTGTAATGAGAAGTAGAATGCTCTTGATATATCATCCATAGTGGTAGAGATCATCTAGGCTATTAAATCAACTACTAAGGCTATATGGCTTTAGGGAATTATTTCAGAGTTTTGTATTCCTTTAAGGAAGCCCACAATGCACCATTCAAATATACAACAATCTGGTTCAATATCAAAAAACCAAACACATAGAGATTCATATGCATTATTTTCGAGAGGCTTATTCATGGGTAGAACATCAACTTAGTCTTTTGTTAGTCTTCAAAGAAGGTTACTAACATTTTCACCAAACCTTTTACTTAGAGAAAGATCATTTATCTATGAGCTCTTCTTGGCGTGAGATCTAAATTAGCAACATCATCATCCTTGGCGGGGACTTCTAGCCTTGTTGTTATCTTATCTCTCTTTTGGAGGATTTTTTTTTCCCATAAGGTTTTCTATCTTACTCTATTTACAAGAGATTGAATGGTACATGTGTAATTTATCAAGCTTCATGGTCGAGGACCATTTCTTTTTCATTGTACATGGGTACCTTAGCAAGATAGTAGTCAAAACCCAACTCTTTTACGCCCACCTAATCCACTCCTAAGGGGGGTATTAGTTTATATATTGTATTATTTGAATACACATAGGCTTTAAGGCTACTTAGGCATCCCATTGACACTTTCTCACATGAGATGTCAATGTAATTTAGGAGTTTTAGAGATGTCAACTCACTTTTGATAGCTCATGCTAATTTTATGGTAGGCAACTCACCACTACTCCATGAGTGAGGATTCATATCCTCATTTCATGGAGATCGAGTGACTTTACCCAAATATATATGTACGCTTGGTTTACCTAATACAACTCGTCAATTTTATGCAAACTTGTTTCATTTGTGATTGTTTTTTAATGTTTATATTTGCACGTTCTATCAGTATCATGGTTGATACTATTTGTATTTAAAAAAAAATAATGTTTTATCAGTTTTTATCTAAGGAATCTAGCTTGCAACATTACATGTGTAGTATTGCATACGGAAAACCCATTTGCATAATTGATATTTTATATTGGCATATGAGATATATATGTAGAGGTGTGATGAAAATATTAGATATGAATTTCAAGTACTATCATTTGCACGTTATGGGAGGCTAAGTGTTTTTTTGAAGTTGGTGAAGAATATGCATGAGTATGAACTTAAAAGAATTATTTGTACAAAAGAATTTAATTCTTAATGGCTCTAGAGTGGTATGTTCACATGCAAAATGCTACTTTATGGATAATATACCTTAAACTTTTTTTTTCTTCTAAACGAAGGTTTAGATGTTCATATACGAACATAATTATAAAGGACGGGCTGCTCACAAGAAATTCTATAGATGTTCTCTAATGAGCAAATGATAAAAGTTTAAGGTCAATTTATATTCTAATGATTTTAAGATCCATATACAATTCAGAAAAAAAGTATATTAAATTAATTGCTCTAGCATGTTGGACACTTATGTGGATCCCTTATGTGGATGCAAAACTAAATTAAATGAACATCATTATAAAATCAAACTCGTATAACACAAGAGCATCAAGGGAAATAAATTGGCTCTAGGATATACTTTAAAATACTTATCAATCCAAAATTGAAAAATAATTTAGTTAGCCGATAGGCTATTATACGTTTGGGAACCCCACTGGCATCTCCAGCAGTCTGATGCCAGTGGGAACCCCACAAACTTTACGGAAAGGGATATAAATAAATGTGACTGTCCACTAATTCAGACTGGCTTGTTTGGTGGCCGCGCCTACTAACTCATGTTGCTTACTGCTTGGTACAGTGATTTTATTTTATGTTATTAGATTGTCCGCGATTGACGAAAATTTTTCATCGTGGTAAATATATTCTTTTTGGTAGCACATGTTATTTTCGTCAATGTAATTTTTTTTTACCTGCGAATATCGTTGGAAAAGTGAAGACTAGGCTAAGACTACAAAGCGATACAAAACAATTTTATTAGATTCTCTTAATTAAATGAAGGGTTTGTAAAATCATGTTTGCTTTTTTAAATTTTAATATTTCATCACGCTTATCCATTTATCCAAGCTTGTTTTCACATTACGTCAAGTAAGTCTTATTTTGCAGGTTATTATGACCTAACTTATATACCATAATTAGCTGATAGTATTAAATGAAAGTTATTTTAAAAGAAAGATTATGTTTTAGTTTTATTTTTTAATAAACATATTATATTTATTTATTTTTTTCATGTAAAATTTTCAATATTTAATTATAATTTTAATGAAAAAAAATAAAATTTAATTTTAATGTTAAATGCATAAAATATTTAATATAAAAATATTTACATTTTCACAAAAAATATTTCTATTAAATTAATTTAAATATCAAAATTTTGATATATTTAATGTAAATTAATTAACTGATAGGCTATTTACATGGGGAACCCCACCGGCATTTAGCAATCTGACGCCGGCGGGAACCCTGCAAAATTTACGGCGGGAAAAAGACGTGTTTTTCTAAGATACTAAATTGTCTGACACTAATCTACAAACCTAGACTTCCACCTGTGCTAACTATTCTAGAAGGTCACGTGAAGGGAAAGTTAATACTCTTTACTCTTTTTCATAATTTACTTCCACCTATTCTAATCATTTATATAATAAATAAAATAAATAATAATTATATAATATAATAAATAATTTATATAATCAATAAAAGAAATAATAATTTATATAATAAATAAAATAAAAAAGATTCTTTAAATAGAATAAATAAAATAATTTAATAAATTTTTAATAAAAAAAAAATTTGTTCTATGTTATAAAATCCAAACAATAAATAAATAGAAAAATGAAAAACTAAAGTTGTATAGGAAGTGTTGTTTTTGAAATGAATCGGAGAGGAGGGTAAATAAGTAGTGAGGAAAGGATAGAGAAAGAGAGAGAGAGGAGGGGAAAAAGGTAGAGAGGGAAGGAGAGAGAGAGAGAGAGAAAGAGAGAGAGAGGGGCAGGGGGGGGCGTAAAGGGATGGAGGGAGGTAGAGAGGGATAAGTGAGATAGAGATAGGGAGGGAGAGAGAGGTGGGATAGAAAGAAGTAGAAAAAGAAAGAGAGAGCCAACGAGAGTGAGAGAGAGAGGGAGGGAGGGAGAGGTAGAGAGGGATAGGGGAGATATAGATAATTAGAGGGGGAAGGAGAGAAAGGTAGAGAGGAATAAGTGAGAGAGGGAGAGAAGTAGAGAGGGAAAGAGAGAATGAGAGAAAAATAGGTGGGATGGAGGGAGGGGCAGGTAGAGAGGGATGATATAGAGAGAGAAATAGAGAGGGAAGGAGAGAGCAAGAGGGGGAGAGAAGGGGGGAGGCAGTGAGGGAGAGGTAGAGAGGGATAGGTGATATAGAGAAAGAGAGAGGAGGGTAAAAAAGTAGAGAGGGAAGGATAGAGAAAGAGAGAGAGGGAGAGAGGATGGAAAAGAAGTAGAGAGTGAAGGATAGAGAAAGAGAGAGAGGAGGGTAAAGGGACGAAGGGTGGTAGAGAGGGATAAGTGAGATAGAGATAGGGAGGGAGAGAGAGGTGGGATAGAAGGAAGTAGAGAAGGAAAGAGAGAGCTAGAGAGTGAGAGAGAGAAGGAGGGAGGGAGAGGTAGAGAGGGATAAGGGAGATATAGAGAATTAGAGGGGGAAGGAGAGAGAGGTAGAGAGGAATAAGTGAGAAAGGGAGAGAAGTAGAGGGGGAAGGAGAGAGAGGTAGAGAGGAATAAGTGAGAAAGGGAGAGAAGTAGAGAGGGAAGGAGAGAGAGAGAGAAATAGGTGGGATGAAGGGAGGGATAGGTAGAGAGGGAAGGAGAGAGCAAGAGGGAGAGACAAGGGGGGAGGGAGGGATGGAGAGGTAGAGAGGGATAGGTGAGATTGATCATTGCTTTCTTCACGTCGTCCACTTCTTTTTAGGGTCATAAATAATGGGGGCTCAGCCTATTGGCGTAAATATTACACCTTATTGTGGTGCAAATGCTAGTTAGATATATTCTAGGGAAAGAAAAGGAAACAAAGTTCACCTTGAGTAAATGAACTGAACATTAAATTGCTGTGTGTAACTAAGTCTATTGGAAAAAGGATGTATCTTTTAAACTAACACCGTAAAGCTTACTAAGGAATAAATATCCTCACCAACCTTTCGTACCGCCCAACTCTTCTATTGATCTTCGATTCTGTTTAAACTCTCGACCACGGACATTTAGGTAATCTATTCACTCAATGTTTAAATCATTCCATCTTATCCTCACCGACATGTATGATTCCAAAATTGACCATCGTTGTGATTTAGTTATGCTGGGATTCCCATGCCATGGAAGACGGTAGGATAAATTATATTCGAAGAAAAGAAGAGCACAGTTTAAAAGAATTTTAATTTTAACCACTAAAACTAGATGATTGTGAAGAAAAAAACGCACTTTAAAAGACTTTTACCTTTAGTCACTAAAATTCGATGCTTGTGAAAATGGAATACTGAGGAGGGCATTATCCAATTTGATGCGAAATCTGCCACCCCTCTGGCACAAACTAAGCTGATGTTTTGATACGGTGGGGAGTATAAAATAGAGTGCCACGCCTCTGGCACAAACGTGTTCTCATCGAATTACAAGCAATACCTCGCTCAAAATTACGTATCGTTATGGGAGAAGAAGCTATGATGATACGTACTGGGAGGGGAAGCTTCCAAAACATTACAAAGATATCGTTTCCAAGGTCGGCTCCGCAGCATCCTATAGTTCATTGAGAGAGCTATACAACAAGCTTTGCCAGCAGATTCCTATAGAAGGTGGAACACAGGTATAGGACATTAATATTTATATGTTTCTCTTTTTCTGTATTGCTATCTGCTAAATAGCTTGACATGTATTTTGTATCTGTGAGAAATATAGGTGATTTGGCTAGATGCCTATACCAACAAAATAGTGACGATGGTGTCTGCTAAAGGTTTAGACATCACAGATGGTTTTGACAGTTGCTACTGGCAAAGGGTCTCAAGGGACGACTCCAGGTTAGTAGGGGATCCCAATTCTTCTTACCTCTCTTTTCCAGTCAAACTAAATTATGTGATTTGTGTTTCTTCTATACATATATATAATTAATAATAATTGTTGAACCTTATATAGATTTGGGCAAGCTGCAGAGCTAAAAAGTGGTGAGGAGTTTGAAGTGTGGCAACGCATCGAGTGCACGCTCTTGACTCCCGATACGGACTACAGCGTGTCGTTTGTTTTACAGATAGATAAAAGCGAGATGTCCAAAGTTCCATCACCATTCACATTTTTGTTTATATCATTCAACGATGGAAAGTCGAAAGAATCAGCCATATATTTGGATGATTTCCAGAAACCTGTTCAAGGCCGTGATAATATTTTTGTTGTAAGTAGAGAAAAAGGATGGATGGAATTTGTCGTGGGCGAGTTCAAATCAAAAAATAATGGTGGGAGCAGCGAGATTGAAGTCTGTATGAAAAATACAGACTACAGTTTCATTAAGAGCGGCCTAATCATAGATGGAGTAAAGATTAAACCTAAGCAGCAGCTATAAATTGGCTCACCTATAGGTTAGCAATATACAAAGTCGCTTTTAGGCGTATGTATTTCATTATGTTGCTTAACTTTGAGGTTTAAGCATTCATATTTTATATGTTAAACCATATTTTATATTTTATTATATTTTATGATTATTGATCCATCTTTATATTTTAATCATGTATAATATATTTTTTAAGAAGATGTAGATATTGATGTAATCTATTTTATATTATCTCATTAGTTATTGTTTATTGTGCTTCAACTGTTTTATCTTCTCTGTAGATGTATAATGTTTTAATTGAAAGTGTTATGTAAAGTTATTTTTGTTCGGTTTTCTTAATTTTGTTACAATCTTCGAGATTTATTTAAGAGTAAGGGTTTGAGTTTTAGATTGTGCTTGGACTTCATGTATGAAAGAGAGATTGTTGGTGATTTAGAAATTTTTTAGTAGAACATCATCAATAAAAGTAGCATCATTAATATTTAAAAAAAAAATTTGGGGTAATTTCTTTTTAATTCTTATATTTAGTAGTTTAATTTCTTATTTTTCTTATTATGCCCACCTTATCTGGATGAATATGAAATTCATTAAATAGAATATTTGTTTGTTTAATAATTTTGTTTTTAATTTCTCAAAAATCCTATTTTCCTAAAACTATGGATTTTCTTTTCCTTTTTTACCTCACATGATTGAAAATATTATGTTTTTTTGTCCTTGGCATCATGAAAGTATTCTTAGAAATTTAAAATCATGAGTTTAAGAGATTGGTAGGGTTTGGGCTTCCATCATTGAAACTTAAATTTTTCTATTTTTTTATGTATAAAAAATGAATACTTGAGATCCCTACTTTTTGGTAAAATATGAATTTTGTGGGGATGACATTTTCTCGTAAAAATAGGATGGAGAATCATAAGACCATTGTTGTGATATCTTCATAGCTCACTGTTCATGTCATTTTATCATGCAATGATTCAACAACTCTAGTTGTGAAGGACTGTGATTCCTAAGTGTCACTATACTCATCAATGGGGTCAAATAAAGGAATTCCTTCTTGTTAGGTATGTTTAGTTAAAGGAGATAAACAACCTTCAACAACTATGAAGGTTTCTCAATTGGATTTTAGCATGTTTTATCCATAGGTAGGTGGAAATTTAGCAAGCTAGTTCATATTCTTATAGTAAGAAAGAAGAGAACCTATCTTGGGAGTGAGAAAGAGAGAGCCCTACGACCGTATATTAGTTCAAATTTCACGAGTAGTTTTTTCAAAATATTAGGAATGAACTAGCTCAGTATATTATGTTAATGAGTAACATGAGGAATCTATTTTGGTAGCATCCAATAACATTTGAGGGTTCCATAGAGTAAATAGAGGCTTGAATTTTTTATGTCATCCAATGGTTCATGATGTAACTATATAATAGTAATACCAAGGCATGCTATTCCATGATACAAATTTCAAGGCCTATATCCATCTAGAGGTGATGCATGGAATAGAATCAATTGTTGTAAATTGCTACAATCACGTGAAAAATAATTTTGGATAGGGTTGCTAAAGATTTCCTTTTAGTACACTTCAAATAGTGTTATGGTAATTATTTTTATGGCCTTCTTTAACTTCTTATGATATTTTCATAGTATGGAAATTATTTCATTGAGTTGAGATAGTATGTACATTTAGTTTTTGGGAAGAGGAATCTCATTAATAATTTTATAATATGATTAAATTCTTGCACTATGGCATTCATTTCACTCATTATTATTGAGACCTTAGATGTCACTATGGAGAGGGTGACTATTGTAAGAGAGTATTTATCTAAATCCCATGGAGGTAAAATGTAGTCACAAGTGACAATGCCTTATCAATTAGAGACTATAATTTGGGGATCTCAACTCCATTCCAAGGGGATTTTTAGGACTTATTCGATACCACCTAGCACCCTCAAACATTAAAAATAGCTATGAGAAGAAGATTCTTCCGATGGATCAATAGGGTCACCAACCCAACATAGTTTATTCTCATATACATATTAGAGAATGACGTTAGTAGCAATAGGGAGGAGGTGGTTAGCCCAATTATATCTTCTTTAGTTTTAAGATTTTAATTAGATGTTATATCATGTATGTTTGAGTGTAATGACTATTTTTTACTTTTGATCAAGAGGCACCATTTTTAAAAAATATCCATAATGATTAGGGATTGTTTAGTTGGAGTACCACATTATTATAGTATAAAGCTATGTGTGTTGTAAGTCTCACAAAGTATTTTTAATAGTTGATGACAAAAAAAAATCATTAGGACATGATTATTGATACTTTAGATATTGTTGATGATATGCATGTTTATATCTTATATTATTTAGGAGATTCTTACTATGTTTATTATGATTCATGTTTCAATGATGCAATTTTTTTGTAGTAATAAAAGTTAGTAGATGCTAGGTTGAATTAGCAACTAATGAAAATTTGGTAGTGTATTATTTTATACATCGTTTTGTGTTGGATCGTATATAATTTAATACCAATATAAGTTTGTGTGTCCCAACTTTGGGATTAGTTTAGTTAAAAAATGGATTCTTTATGGTTTAATACATAAAACATCACTTTTCTCCAACTAAAATTGAAATATACCCTAGAGACCACAACCCAATGAAGGATGAAAGATGAGATCTAACAATAGGAAATCTTAGGATATGTTTAGAGATTAATTAAGGCTGAATGTAGGGTTCACCACCAAGTACAAACTTGGAAAGACTAATGCAATGTAAGATGCAACACGAAACCCTAGTTTTATGCAAAGACCTACAAAATGACAAAGAAAAGTGTGTAAAACAAAACAAAAAATTACATCAAATAATGTGCACCTAGAAACTTGTAGAGACTAGAAATGTTGTTGATCATAAAATTTTGGCCTACTGGGACTCATTCACTATTCTGGGTGAATCAATCCCAATCTTGGAATTTTGCAAAGGAGTAGGTTTGGGTATCCAAATCTGAAAAAATATTTTAAACACACCTATAGTGTGACTCATTCACCACTTGTTGCAAATGTGTCTAGTTTGGATTTTTTGGAAATTCAAAGTCTATATCTACTCTTCTCAATCTGCTCAATCTGCTTCTCTAAGTTTCCAAATATGAAACCCTAATTTCAGGGCCATAGATGACCTTTTAGTGAATATTATGACCATGAAAATGGGGAGACAAATCCAACAATCTTGTAAGCTAATCTTCAATGATCTTCAAGTGTTCAAAATACCTAGATGTACAATCACACATGCAAAGATGAGAAAACTTGTTTATTGTTAGGGAATGGGGGTTTTCCTTGGTCAAACCCCTTGTAGATAATTAAACCAAATGATGAAGAAATGAAATATGAACATGAAACATGAACAATTATACCTTGAATGATGCCTTGTAAATCTAAAAATCAACATGAAATGGCCATGAAGGATGTAGATCTTGATCTTTGAAAATAAGAATGGGACAATGCTTTATCTTGGATCTTCAATGCTACATCACAACACTAGATCACTAACATGTTTGATGCTTTATATGCTTGACATGATGATGGATCTTGAATTTATAAAACAATTGATGAATAATTTTTCCCTTGAATTCACCTTAAAATTGATCGTGAAAGCTATCTTGATGACCTTGTTAAGACTTGGAATGCTTAATTCATGAATGCTTGACTTGATAACATGATTTTATGATGAAATAACAATTTGAGAGATAATTTATATAGGAAATCCAATCAAATGACCATTAACTTGATCCCAAAGGCTGACATGGAAGAAATTTTAATTAAAAACCCACTTTTCTTGCTCAAAACCTTAAAAATAGGCTAAATGAGACTCATTCACCATCTTGGGTGAATGATTCTCACCTAGATTGTACTCATTTTCCCAAGGTGATGAATGGGTCCCAGATGGGCTATTTTTAGTCCTAAAGTGTCAAGGAGTGAATAAATTAAGCTTATATGTTGATTTTGTGAAGTTTTCGATTAAAATATACCTTGGGATACATAATATGGGGTCATAGGGGCCTATTAATGATGATATTAAGGTTATAAATCCAATAAGGCCAAAAAATCAAATGTGAAAGTGTAAATAAATACACTTTACAACACTAAATTAAAGTAAAACCCATATGAATATGTAAAACACAATACAATACAACACTAGATTAGGTCTACTTGATTTACAAGCCTTTGAAATTTAATGTGAAGATGTAAATACATTTTACAACATTAAACTAAGGTAGAGTTAAGTTAATTTAGCTTAAAAAGGGCCCAAGACCTAATGTGGATGTGTAAAACACCTCACAACACCAGACCAAGGTGATAGTAAGTCTAATTTATCATTAATTATTCCCAAATCAAGTGTGAAAATGTAAAGGGATCCATTTTTATACACTACATTTATCCCCCACTTTTGTGAGAGGATGAACTTGCTTCAAACTCACACTAAAGTAGACATTCAAGAGGTGTCCAATCGTACCAATATGGATGGTCTAGGATAACAAAGATCGAGGAGGTCGTCAAGCCCCGAGGGTTGAAGATCCTTAGTCAAACTGACATAAGCACAAAAAGGAAATGCACAACATGTATGATTTGTAGCAAAACAAGATAAACAAATATACAATGCCAAAGATATAAAGAGGAAAGAAAATAATAAGATAGGTTCTTTGACTAAAATGCACTCACTCTGGGGCCACAATACTTTAAGTCATTCATGGGGTGAGAAGTCTTAAAAGGTGAGATACATACACTCATGGCTGGTATGTGCTCACACACACACACAAGTGGGTATGGGGAAATTCATGCCTTGGCTGGGCTTCATGATCAAACCATACCAAATCTATACCTCTTGATAACTTTAATAAGACACCACACAATTATGATTTTTGAGCTTCATGAGACAAGAAAAACTCCTTATGCTTGGAACTCATGAACAAATAAGATGGTCCATAGGCATGCAAACTGTGTTATGCAAGGTGGCCATATAACTAAAATTTTAAATGTAAAATAGTATAAGGAATGTTCAAAGGTATTTTTCTTAGTTCATGCAAGGTCTCTTCTTAGGGAACATTGTGCTTAATGTTTTCAAGAGAGAATAAGTCAAAGAAATATCATGCTCTTGGAGGAAATCAAATCCAATGATACCACCAAGAAAAGAACACATCGCAAGAAGAAAGAAAATCACATGGTGAAACATGAGTGTTGATTTATGCCCCCAATTTTAAGTGGTTTCTAACACCATTATTGTGAGAAATTGTTTTAAATTAGAAGAATACATGAGAGCTTACTCAAAAGTATCTATTCCAAGTCATATGTTTCTGATAAGTTACATCATGAATAAGTAAGTCACATTCAAGCTAACTCAAGGCATATCATCCACATCCCAAGCTTTCTCTTATATGTATAGGAAAGGTGGTCAACTAGCCAAAAGAGACAATGAAAGGTGAGAAACGAGGAGAAGGCTACCTAACCCCTTGCCCCCACTTAGTTTAGGACAGGGGTGAGCCAAATAGGATGAAATTAAGTATTTTTTAAAGGCATTAGGTGTGTTTAGACAAGGAAGAGCACCATAGTCCCTAAGATGTTGAATTTTATTACTCAAAGCCTTACATTCATTAGTATCATGACCATGAGCTCTATGATATGCATAAAATGAAGTATTTTAGTAGAATTTATTTTGAGTTCTTGGAGGGAGAGATATCAAATGTTCTTGGAGGAGTCTCGATAAGATACTCTCTTGATTATTTTGTGGAAAACATATATCTTGCTTAATATAGGATTCCATACTTACACAAGAGTCTTTAGATTGTGAATTTTGTTCTCTCCTTGAAAGGAGGATGTAAAATCTAACTAATTCAAATCATTAGTGTTTTGTGAGATGACATTAACATTAAGTGAATATTTTTTTGTTTGTTTTGTTTCTTGCAAAGAATCACAATCAAGAATGATACTATTTATCAGTTTAGAATTCACTACTGTTAAATTTTTCTTAGAAGAATATTTTGTAAGAGTGTTCATATTGAGTGAAGGTTTTTTTTTTGTATCAAAGGATAATAACCAATACCGTGAGTCATTTCTTATGGGTTAGGCTCTATAGGGTTACAAATACCTTGTTCTCTAGCACCACATCCTTTTCCACTATACCCAAGTTGTTTCATAAGTTCATAACCTTTTCCATAAAGCTTTTTCATTTATTTTGGATTTGGTGGTTGTTCATTATTGAGTTCATCCAAGTTTTTTGTGTAATCTATTGTCTTTTGTTCTAAAGTAGTTGAGGTGGATGCTTTCGAAGGGTCTTTTGAATTTTATGTTGAAATTATCACTTTTTCTTTTCCTTTTTCTGAATCTTTGTTTATGATGTTGTATTCTCCCATGAATGTTGGTTTTAAATATAAGGGACCCCAATCATCTTCTAATAGCTTCATGATTTTCTCAATATGTTTTTCTTTGTCTTTTTGTTGCATGGGCTCCACTTGTGTAGTTGGTGTCAATGTTGCTAAAGTATTCTCCTTGTTTTTCATAATGTTTAAACAATAGTCTGGATTAGGATCAACTTCAAGTATGTACTCTTTGTTATTGTAGATGTATTTCATTTTATGATGAAGAGTAGAAGGCACCCCATTCATTGCATGAATCCAAGGTCTGCCCAAAAGGATATTATATGAAAGATCATGAGGCATAACATGGATCAGTATTTAATGTGGCCTCTCTAGCTATAATAGGTAAAGTGATCACACCGAGTGGTTTTCTTCCTACATTACCAAATCTCTTAATAGATAAATAATTAGGTTAAACCTTTTATTTATCGATGCCAAGCCTATCCAAAATGGTCACACTACACATATTAAGGGTGGAACCATTATCCACAAGGGTTCTCTTTATCCCTTTTCTTTTATGTTGAACTAATACCATGAAAGCATCATTCTGTTTTTTCAGTTCCAAAGGGGGGAGTTCACTTTGGTGGAGAATAATGTCAGCATTTATTCCTTGAATCATGGTTGCTATGTTATTCGGTTGCACATTAGAAGGGATACGAACTTGTTGTAATTAATTTTGAAGCATAGTTTGATAATTAGGTTAATTTTTGAATTAGGTCCCATAGGGACATCTTTCTTGGAGTATTCTTAAGTTGTTCAAAAATATCATACTCATTTCCACTATGTGAAGAAAAGCAAGGAGTGCTAGGAAAGATAAGATAAGGAATTAGGATGGATTTTGAGGTTGGTTGTCTTGGTTGCAAATTATTTCTAGTGTTATATGCATGAGCAACAATATTATGAATCGACTGTTGGAAAACATTATTCTTAGGTGGGTAGAGGGTGAATTCGGTTTTGTTTTGTGTTTGTGGTTTATGTGAAAGGGGGTAGAGGTTGAGTTGAGGTTGAATAGTATTAACATCCCTTAGTGAGTGAGAGTATGATGTTTCGTCATCATCTTCATCTAAGGACACTATATCGTTATTGTCAATGTTATCCTTTTCTTGCACCGTGATATCCTCCCTAGGAGAAGAGTTTTTAGGAGAACTACAAATGAAATGTTCTTAACATTCAAGGATTGATTCTTCTAAAATGACTTCATCACAAACAGGGGAATGATAAATGGTTGGATTTTATAGATTATGAATAGTGGGGATATTAGGAGAAGGCTCTATTTGATTTTATATTTTCTCTAAACTCTCATTCTCTTGTGACATGTTATGTACCCTAGTATGAGAGCTTGTAATATTTTCATCACATTCCATGGTTATAAAAATAGCTTCATCACTAGTAGGGGAGGCAACAAGAGAAGGAAAACTATGATTTTCATGTTTACCAAATAGATCATTCCTAATGGTAGGAGCATTAGGGAAGGGAGGAACAGTATTGTCATGAATCTCAATAGGTGCATCTTCTAACACCAACCTATCCTCTTCACATCGAGAAGGACAATTTTAATTGTCATGGCTATCTATGATATCATCCTCTTTCACTACAAAAATCTTACAAGCAAGGGAGGAATGGGGACTATGTAAGGTGATGTTTAGAAATGTTTCTATGATCTCATCTTATTTTTTTATAATATCTTCCAAATGGGGAGGAGGAGAGGGACAATCAAGACTCTTAATTATTGTATCTTCTTTCACCAAGATACCTTTGTCACTAATAAGAGAGGTATTGGGAGAATAAAAGGTATGATTGTTATGATTGTCTAAACTTGCATCCTCTCATTTTATGACATTCTTACAAATATGGTGGATACTAGGATGGTATCCAACATGGTTATCAAAGGTTTTACTTTTCTTTCATAAATTATTCCTATGAGTGGGGAAAATAGAATCATACAAGCCATTTTGTATTCTAGAAACACTAAATTCTTGAAAAGAACAAATGCTAACATGAGAAAGTAATCTATCTATATTATGCAATGTTTCTAAAATGTAAAAAAAATTCCTATAGAT
Source organism: Sequoiadendron giganteum (assembly GCA_007115665.2). NCBI lineage: Eukaryota > Viridiplantae > Streptophyta > Pinopsida > Cupressales > Cupressaceae > Sequoiadendron > Sequoiadendron giganteum. The sequence goes on along the minus strand of CM021100.1, from coordinate 526,075,702 downwards.
CTGAAACTTTTAATACCAAAATGATTTTTGAAATGCTTTAAAAATGACTTCACTACATGGATGTTTTGACCTAGATACATAAAGCAGAGGTTCTTAAAGCTTTCCAGACTTATACTATATGTTACCAACAATCTTAGGAAGTATAGAAATGAGGTTTTTAATGCATTTAAAGGAAATTTAAAATCTAAAATGGGATTGATTCATCCAAAGGGGCGAATGAGTCCTAGTTAGGGTTTTTTTTTTCAAAAATTTCAAAAAAAATCAATTCTTTTGATGCTTCTATGTTGTATAACCCAAAGACTAAATGCAAATGGAGATTTTGAATGATTTTCAATGAAATTAAATGTAAAAATACAAGCTATATGAGCTTTTTCTAACAAAAAATTTGAAACCATAGAATGTGAGTTAACTAATGTAAATCCTAATGCAATGTCAATGCAAGTCAAATCTAGGATGATGATGGACTCCAAATCAGAAAATAAGGTATTCTCTATGCAAGATGACCAAATATTTTAGTTGAAAAATGGATTCTTTATGGTTTTAGATATAGAACATCACTTTTCTCTGAGTAACATTAAAAGATACCCTAGAGACCTCAACCAAATGAAGGATGAAAGAAGAGATCTAACAATAGCATATCTTAGGATATTTTTAGAGATTAGTTACGGCCAAATAAGGGGTTCATTACCAAGTAAGAACTTGGAAAGACTAATGCAATGTAAGATGAAACACTAAACCCTAGTTTGATGTAATGAGCTAGAAATGACCTATAAAAGTGTGTAAAACAAAACAAAAAATTGCATAAAAGAATATGTGCACCTGGAAACTTGTAGAGACTTGAGTGGAGACTAGAGATGTTGATCCTAAAATTTTGGTCTACTAGAACTCATTCACCATTTTGGGTGAATTAGTCCCAATTATCGATTTCTACATAGGAGCAAGTTTTGGGCAAATGGGTATCCAAATCTCCAAAAATCTCTGAAAAACACCTATAGTGGGACTCATTCACCACTTTTTGTGAATGAGTGTAGTTTGGTTTTTGGAAACTCAAAGTCTAGATCTGCTCTTCTTAGTTTCCTCAATCTGCTTCTCTAAAGTTTCAGATCTAAAACCTTGATTTTGGGGCCATAGATGACCTTTTAGTGAAGATTTCGACCTTGGAAATGGGGAAATAAATCCAAAAAATTTAAACCTAGAATCTTCAATAATCTTCAATTCTTCAAAATACCTAGATCTGCAATCAAACATACAAAGAGGAGAAAACTTGTTGACTGTTAGGGAATAGGGGTTTGCCTTGGTCAAACCCCTTGTAGGTAATTAAACCAAATGATGAAACAATGAAAGATGAACATGAAAAATGAAACATAAGACATGAAACATGAACAATGATACCTTGAATGATGTCTTGTAAATTGACAAATCAACATTAAATGGCCATGAAGGATGTAGAACATGATCTTTGACAATAGGAATGGGATAATGCTTGGTTTGGGATATTCAATGCTACATCATAACACTATCTCACTAAAATTCTTGATGATTAATATCCATGACATGATGATGGATCTTGAACTTCTGAAATAATTGATGAATAAGTATGCCCTTGAATTCCTTAAAATTGATCTTGAAAGCTATCTTGATGACCTTGTAAGGACTTGGAATGCTTTGTTGGTTATTTTTTCGAGCTAAACCTTGAAATTATCTAAAGGGTAGCCAACCCTTATGATCAAGAATATTAAAATTTGGTGGCCAAATAATGAGTGGGGATTCTTAGGCCCTCACTCCTACTTGAACTAGAAGATTATTAACCCTTTCATTCATAACTTGCAGGAGTATTACATAAGATATTATATGTATTAGAACTTAAAAAAATTCTTCACATTTGTGGCTTCTATAAAACTATTTTAAGATTACTACATACATGACTTATACCCTAAAATTTTTACTATTCTATTTATCATCATTTATACATTATGCTTCTTCCTGAGCCTAGCTTCTCACATAGACCATTTTTTACTCCAAATTCAAACTCTTGTAATCAGCCTTGATATCCCTTTTATAGAACAAGAGAGCAACAATAATCAAGCTAAAAAAGAATATACATTTCACCTCATTTCATTCTTAATTTCACTAGACTTAAAAATATTCCCTAGGCAATTATATGTAATCATTTTCAAAACAAGGGAGAAAAATATCGAAAAATCATTCACTGGAGAAGACCCACCAGCCTTCCAAAAGTTGTTGTCACAACATCAAAATTTTGCATGTTCAAACTAACTCGAGAAAATTCACCATGAAAAAAAGCACAAGAAAATAGAAACCCACATCAAAACAAACCAACCAAAATGAAACAAGTCAGCACAGAGGACCAAAAACCAAGCACTAAATCAAAAAGGAATGGGGTTCTATTCTACCTTGTTAGCAACAAAATAAGAATTCCCACTCAACATCCTTAATGACAGTGGAGTAGTCATCACCACCTCATCCTCTAAATAAACCATATCAATCACACCCATAAGATAATGATGGTAGCTTGAATCATTTTTAGCTCCACTATTAGAGGGATCATCTAAGACTTCAATAGGAGAATGATGGAATTCCATGTAAGCTTGGTGATACTTATTCTTTCTCGTAGCCTCCCTCTCAGGCCTATCAATTTTCTTCTCCTTACCCTTGACCAATTCCTCCAAGACAATTTTTCTCCTCAAATGATAACCACACTTGAGAACACCCCATGCATACTTCATATCATCTCTTGTTTTCATGTTTGGAGTTATAGGGACCTTAGGAAAATCTTGTTCATCCTTGGAACCATCACTCTGAGACTCAAGGAGATTGAATCTCTTGGACCTTCAGACTAGGCTCATAGACACACTTACCTAACCCATTCTTGATAGAGAAATTCACGAAACCTCCTCAGGATAGAGACACAACCCTTAATGTTAAAAGGCTAGGCACAAATTCTATAATTACTAAGAACACTTCACATGCTCACTTATAGAATCTCAGCACTTGAAGATAATAAATGGTGAGAATAACAAGGATAAAATCCTCACTAAATAGATCAAATAGAGCATGTATATATTAATGTTCCAACAGAGTTCGCACATTCAAGTTGATAACCCTTCTCTTGATTCCTAATATTCGTCATTGATCTCCAGGATATCGTGAAGCTTTTTTATCAACCTCAATGATTGTAGGAGAGCGATTATTCACGCATATCAAGATCAAATTGACTAATTTTGCATGTGGCATCAACCTTGAATTTTTGTTCGTGCAAGTTGTATACACCTAAAATTAGTCAAGATAATCGATTAGTTAAATACAAGATATTTAATTAATAAATAATTTTTTTTTGTCTACTTATAAATAAATTGAAATTTTTATTTATATAGTTCACCTTCTTAAATTGTTTCTAAAATAATTTTCTTCAAGATTTAATTAAATAAACAAAGCTAACTAATTTTTTCTTATTTCATTAATTCCCTTTCATTAAAATTGAATTTCTAAATTCAATTTTTTCACATTTCTACATAATTCTCTAACCTCCTTCCACCTCAACATGTGTCACATAAATTTAAATATTTCTAATTTGAAAAATGGGAATTTCCATCAAGAAACTCTTAACAATATTGGAGACATATGGCTTATTATTGCATTTGATGATCTTCAAAACTTGGCAAGGTTCTCTTTTAAAGGGGACAACCTCGATGATTCTCTCCAACTTCTTCTTCCTCTACCATCGATTTCTCTAGATCATAATCTTGACCATAGAATCCTTCCACATCACAATATGCATTGGAAATCCTATAAATACAACATCATTCCCCAAATTTTCATAGCACATCTTCGAGAAAACTTACTCTACCAAAATCATTTGAGAGCGTTTGAGAGTATTAGCATAGCATCGTAGTCTTTCTTGTTAGCATTTTATTTTGAAGTAGTGTTATAATGCAAAATTTTCTACATAGAATCTTAGTTGTTGCATTAGTTTTATAGTATTTCTCATAGCATTTAATTTATATTTCCATCCTATTCATAGAAATCATCTTAGCATCATTTTGACATTCAGTAGTATATCACAGTCCAAAATCATGTTTAATGTAGGCATATAGTCTTGCATTTTATATATCATCTTGTTTCTTAGGTTTTCATCTGATAAATTCATGTGCAACATACAAATCTGAGAGTATGGATTAGAATATCCCTAAGATCAAAGATAAATGGAATGATTTTGAATGAATAGAAGTAGCAGCTTATTTTTTTATTTTAATTTCATTAATGTAATATGTTTCATTGATTGTGTGGTTGGATTTATCTTTCTGATATGCATATTTTATATCACACATAAATTAGCATCCACCGTGGGGCCTAGCCCCTTTTATTAATATTTTCTAGAAACTGTGTTTACAGGTCTGGATGTGAAAAGTATTAGCACGATTGTGAGTTATTTTGGTGCAAACTAGATACCTTTTAGTGCATACAATTCTTGTTATGACACATCTAAGACATATTTTAGCGCATATGTGAGTTATTTTTGTGCATACAGGAGGTTTTCTAGTGCATACATAGACTATTCTAGTGCATTTGTTGGTTCTTCTAGTGCATAGGAGTATTATTTTAGTACATTTGGTTGTTGTTTTGGCACATTGGGTTTTCTTTACAACTTTTTCAAATTCTATCAATTAATCTATATCTCTATATTTTTGTAGGTATACTAAACGCTATCAAAGAATTTGTTGAGATTATAAGAACGTTGTCAAAGATGATTTTCCTAAAACTACTAAAGGTTGTTTTGTAGGGGCAGGATTTATTGTAGTTTTTTTAATTAAATTAGGAACTTAAATTAATTATAAGGATAATTAAACAAACATGTCTATTGTGTTTGTGGAGTGGTAGGAATATGCTCTCCCCTTAACTGTGTGACCAAAAATCCAAACCCATTATTTCCATTTTATGGAAATTTTATCGTTATAGGGACTTCCTAGCATGAAAAATTAATCACCCTAGGGAATGACCTAATTGGGAACACGCTAAATCCAAGCAACTTCCACCCAATATATAAGTGTGGGTACTTGAGGAAAGTTCAAGTATCATGAGGATTGTTCTAAAAAGAAGGGAAACAATGGCCTCTTGCCATATGTATGATGTCCGCAAATGAAATTCCTATACTAGAACCTTTTTGTTATAGTAAGCCAAAATCCCTTTTATATTTACTGGTGCAAGAGGTATAACCTTTGAAGTTATCCCACATTCTTGTGGATTTTATTAGAGATGAAAAGTTTATAATGGGAGATTCATGAGAACTGAAGCTTGGCTGACCTAAGAAGTGAGTGCAGAGAAAGGGGGAACTAGTGTGGTTAGGCTTCTAATAATCCGCTAAAAGTAAGCACAACTGGAGTAAAATCCAAGTGGGAATCTAGTAAATATTGTCCTACACAAACTTAGGATTTTTACTTGTTTGATGTGTCTTACATGTGTGTTCAAAATAAAATTCAAAACAAAAATCACACACAAAAATGTACAACCACTGATTCAAAAGAACATCCATTCAACCAATCAATTCCCTCCCTAAAAAACAAGAAAAATCAATCAAACTACTAGAAAAAATTGAATACTTCCAGTTTAGCATATCTAGGTTCTATTCCAATGTATTTGTGCCATTTTATAGCACATCTAAGTTCAGTTTTGGTGTATACCCTACGTCTCCTAGTGCATTGAGTTCATAGTTTGGTGCATATAAACCACCTTTTAGCATATATGTTTGTTGTTCTAATGCATTCATAGCATTTCCTAGCGCATGAAAGTCATGTTTTGGCACATCCATCCTATATTTTAGTGCATTCATTCTTTATTTTGGCACATTTGAGTCATTTTATAATGCATCCAATTCATTTCCTAGTGCATATGTGGAAAAACCTAGCGCATATGTTCTTTGTATTAGCGCATCTATGCACTATTCTAGTTCATCCAATAAATTCTAAAACCAAAGAGCTAAATTTATCCCCTATTCATCATTTTGAACCATAATTAAGGATCCCTATTAGCACATAATCATTCCTCATATACCATAGAGTCTTTCACTTATTTAAACTAACATCTACAAGTGAAATTCCTTTACCTAAGCTTTGATCTAGCATCTGAAAGTGCCTCATCATCACACCTATCTCTGATTAGTAGCTAAGTTTCACCATCAGGACTCATCATCCTTTGTTAGGATTCATCATCCTTCATCCTAAAATAAATGTCGTATAATCATATTTAAGTTAGTCTTCTTGGCACTCCTAAACAACAATCAAAGCTTAGTACATTTTCATCATTTGTATGCGCATTCAAAGAAGATCACAAAGATAAAAAATCAAAGAAAAATAGCTTGAAACTTGAAACAGGATGGCTAAAGTTGAGGAAAATATTTTCCTTATATTCCACCAACCTAAGAATGAGGAGATTACTGAAGAAGATGTACAAACTACACAACAAGACCCAAATTTCCACAAGTTCCTAGAAAATATTTTTGAAAGAAATGGGGAAAAATACCTTTTATTGCTGGCCAAACAAGGGGTCAAATTGCCTGATTATTTTGACATTACTAAACTGAAAGGAGAACCTAAAAGAACTAAAAATAATCCCCCAAACACAGATCAAGTAGCTACACTAACTCATCAAATGAAAAATCTGCAACAACAACTTCAAGATATGCAAAGGGGAACCAAAAAACATTACTTGTTGCAAGACGTTTTTCCATATCCTTTTAATCAAAGTGTAAACATGATTCCCTTTCCCAATCATTTTTAATTCCAAAAAATATGAAAAATATAATGGTAAAATAGACCCTATAGATCATGTGAGGGTATTTAGAACCATGATCCTTGAATTTGCACATGAAGAGACTTATTTGATGAGGTTATTTCCCCTTAGCCTAGGTGGAAAATGCATGGAATGGTTCTCCAAAATTTGACTAGGTATTAATACCTTTGAAGAGTTGGTTAACAAGTTCATCACCCAATACTCTTATAACATACAACATGAGATAACCGTGAAGGACCTTTGCAATTCGAAATAGAAAAAGGGTGAATATTTTCTCATATTTTTGCAAAGATGGGAAAGATTGTTTGCAATATATTCTTGTCCTATACCTAAAAATGAGAATATAAAAATTTCATTGATAATCGAAATGATGATATGAGTTATAGACTTAAATTACAATGTCCACCCACCTTTGAGAAAATGGTTGAAAATGGAATCAAAATAGAAGAAGATTTGGTCAAGAGTGGAGTTTTTGAAGATTTAAAATGAAAAAAGTCAAAAAAATCCTCTAATAATTACCATAACAATGATAAACCAAATTTTTGGTAAAGAAACAAGAATACTAACAATGATGCATCAACTATAGCAAAAAATGCAAAACCAGTGTTTAACTTGACAAAAACTACCACTAAGACCAATCAAAAAAATAATCCAACCAACAATTAAAGCGATCATCAGAACACCAATTAAAGCAACAATCCAAAAAATTCTAGATCTAAATCATTCCCATATCAAATGTCATCAAATCATAGGAAATTCACACCTTTGGGTTAATCACTAGAATCTACATTGAAAGAACTTCTTGCAGAAAATATTATCACTTTACCAGACACTTGAGGTTTTGAGCCAAAAGTGAAATTATCATGGTATAATGATGCCCACTAGTATGAATTTCATTGGTGCAAAGGTTATCAAAAAAATAACTATATGCAATTAAAGCACAAGGTACAAGACTTGATTGACCGTAATATCATAAAAATAGAAGGACCCTAAACAAATGTTGATCATGGTGGTTTAAAGAATCCCTTACCAAATTATTACAAAGGAGAATCCTCTACAATTGACAAAAAATGGATAAATATAAACTATGTTCATGATACAACCATCTTTCATATTTCACCAATTGAAGATCAGACAAATGACATAAGATCAATGACACACAAGACATTATTGCAACCAAAAATAAAATTAATGGTGCTTCAATTCAACATGAACAAGAAACTATCATAGATGAAAATAAAATCAATGACACCACCATCAAATCCAATCAAGTCAATAACATCAAACAATACATGGTTGCGACGAAGAACCAAATCAATGCCATAAAAATCAAAGTTAAACAAGACAGTGTACCCATAAATATGACCACAAGAGCACAATCCAAATATGTTCTAAAAGGAAGCAATTCCTAAACACCTACCACCTTGTCCCATCAATACAACATTATTGATCAACTCCAAAACATCCTAGTGCAAATAGCTATATTGGAGATCCTCAAGATCTTACCCGCCCATAAATAAATTTTGGAAAAGGCCCTAGTGGTCACAACAATACCAACATATTTGGAAGTTTGTACATTCGAAGCCATGATGGGGCATTTGGCTGACCCATATTGCCTATCCTTCTCAGAAAATGATGACATATCCATCACTCATACCCATAACACAACACTTCACATTGAGGTCTTAATAAATTAAAGTCGAATCAAACGTGTTCTAATAGATGGAGGAGCCAGTCTCAATATATGTACTTTAAAGATTGTCCATGAACTAGGATTCTTAGAGAATGCAATAGATTCAAGGAAAAAGATCACCATTAAAGCCTACGGCAATGAAGAAAGATCTTTGCAGGGATTAATTATGTTGCCAATTTAGGTGGGGCTGATTCAAAAAGATGTAATTTTCCAAGTCATAGAAAAATACTTGATACTCTTGGGTCATCCTTGGATCCATGAGATGTATGCAGTCCCCTCAACCTACCATCAATGTTTGAAATTCCATTGCAATGGACAAGAGATCACCATTCTAGCTAATTTCAATAGTCCTCAATATTGCAACACCCTCAAGTCGGTCCACGATCTCTTTGTGCCTCATAACAGACAAGCTCTCACTTCCCCAACCACCACACTAAATAATTCAAGCCAATCAAATTCCTTGTCAAAATTTTCTGCCATGTCCTCAAATAAAGAAAACCAACCAAGTTCCTTGCTTAAACAACCTAAGAACAAGGAAGAAGCTACCCCTTCCACCTCCACCAATCATGAAGCCCAACTAAATAATTTTTCCAACCAATTTGAGGAAAGTTTTCAAGTCAAAGATAAATGAATGGGTGAATATTCTATTGAGCAATTCCTATGTCTCTCATAATTATCTTCCCCAAAATCCTATGGTCAACCATCAACCTCCACACAAAAATCCTCAAAACCTATCACACTCTTTGAGGGTAGATTCATAAAATAAAATACTCTCTCTGAGGAATCTGATGATAAAGAAATTTTGAACTCGCTTTACAAGGATGAAGCTAAATCTCAAGCAACAATAGCTAATGTACAAACAACACAATATGGAAAAGGATTCTCAATCTTGGAGAAAATGGGATATGAAGGACAAGGACCTATTGGCAAGAAAAAATGAGGCATCGTGGAACCAATCCAACCTATATTAACCAATTTAAAATACAAGAAAATCCTGGGATATAAGGAGGAAACAAAAGGAGAAGCCACCCAAAAGGTTGTTGAATGAATCCTACAACTACAAGCTAGTAATAACTATGAAACTGACTCAAATGAATATGAGTGGGATTCATTATCTAAAGAGTCTTGTCATAATAGGGAAATTGATATGATACAAAATTATGCACCCCTATGTGAGGAGGGACAAAGTTTTGGGTCAAGAACACTTGAATTTCGATCACAACCTATCGATGGCTCAAGCAAAGATGATCAGACTCATAACAAGATAGATAATTCAGAGGAGAGATACATGATAGAACTTGAAATTTCTATCATATTACTTGAATATGTCACCATCAAAACCCTCAAAACCTTAGACTTAAACCAATCTAACGATTCCCTACCTCTTGTACATCCCAAACTTATTGATTGGGACCAAACGGAGCCTTTATCTTATCGAATGTTGATGCCATTGTCAACTTCTCTATGTTGAAAGTCTAAAAAATTGTTCCACTACTAAATCTCAGAATGAAGCTTTTGGTTAGGGGAATGTTGAATCCCTCAGCTACAAAAGGAATAATACAAAAAATCAATATTATGGTGAAAAGAATTCTATGGCAGTATTAGATCAGGAAAAAGTAAAAATGAAGAGTGCATCAAATGGTGACAACCTCTCTAAGGTACCAGAGGATGAGATATTTGACACTCTTCCTAAACACTTTCAAGAGAGATCAAAGTTATTGATTGATCCCACACAATCCGTCAACATCGGCATGACAAAAGTAGTGGAGAATCTACATTTAGTAGGATCCTTGACAAAACAAGAAAAAGCAAGCTTCACCAAATTCTTTGAAGAACAAAAAAACAAATTTTCTTGGTCTTATGTAGAAATTCTAGGGATAGATCCAAAATTAGTCATGCATCTTATATCCTTATTTCCAGGGGTCAAACTAGTAAAGAAAAATTTAAGGAAAATGCATCCACATATTGCCCTCTTGGTGAAAGCAAAACTAAAGAAGCTATTGGATATAGGGTTCATCAGACCTATTGATAATGCCGAGTGGATTTCCAACATTGTACCAATTTCAAAACCTGACAACAGTATCTAGACTGGCACATATTTCAAAGATCTCAATAAAGCTTGTCCAAAGGATGGTTTTCCTCTACCCAACATAGACATCATTGTGGACCTGCCAATTGGACATGCCCTGTTGTCACTTATCAATGGATTTTTAGGATATAACCAAATCAACTAACACCTGAGGAACAAGATAAAACAACCTTCACATGCCCATGGGTTACATTTTGTTGGAATGTTATGCCCTTTGGATTGAAGAATGTGGGAGCTACTTATCGGTGAGCCATGATGACAGTATTCCATGATATGATGGACACTTTAATTGAAGAATATGTAGATGATCTATTGGAAAAATCATACATCAAAGAAGGACACCTAGAGAGCCTAGATAAAATCTTCACCAGATTGGAAAAATTCAATGTACAACTAAACCCAAAAAAAATTGTATTCACGATGACATCTGCGAAAATCCTGGGGTATATAGTTTCAAAAAAAGGCATTGAGGTGGATCCCATAAAATTTAAGGAAATCATGGAGATGTTTCCTCCCAATAAAATAAGTTAGCGAAGATCACTCCAAGGAATATTTTAGTCTATTTAAAGATTCATCTCACAACTAGTAGAGAGGACCCATCCTTTCACTCACTTGCTACACAAAAATGATTCCTTTAGATTGGATTAGAATTGTGAAGTTGCTTTCAACCAATTGAAACAATATATAATGACTCCATCTATCTTAGTAGTTCCAACAAAAGGAAAACCAATATTACTAAACATAGCCACAATTGAGACATCATTGGGAGCTTTGCTAGCACAAGAGGATTCAATAGGAAAAGAAAGGGTGATCTATTATATTAAAAGAACCTTAAATGGCTATGAAATAAATTAGACATGCATAATTAAAAAGGTTTGTTTGGTAGTATTGTTCGCCACTCAACACTTGCGACATTATATGCTAACTCATACCATCAATTTAATAGCCAAAATTGATCCATTGAAATATCTGCTCAACAAGGAAAATCTATCAAGAAGACTCACAAAGTGGGTAATGATCTGAGTGAGCTTGACATCCAATATGTTGATAGGAAATCCATCAAGGGTCAAGCCATCACCAATAAACTAGATGACGCACCATTACATGATGATCATTCTCTACACATTGGGTTTCCAGATGCTGATGTCTTTACCATAACAACCAAATAATTGATATTATAGTTCGATGGATCATACAATCAACATGGATCAGAAGCAGGAATTTTATTTTTCACTCCTTAAGAGCATACCATTCCAAAATCATATAGATTGATGTTCCTCTGCACCAACAACATGGAAAAATATGAAGCACTCATCATTGGAATCAAGGTAGTTGTAGGATGGAAAATCAAAGAGTTGTAAGTCTATGGTGATTCTCAACTAGTCATAAATCAAGTCAATGATGACTATCAGATAAAGGATGAAAAACTAATTCCATTTAAAAGAATGATTGATGAATTTAAGAAATACTTTGTTAGTATCAAATTTTAACAAATCCCAAGAACAAACAAAAAAGTTTCTGACACTATAGGAACTATTACTTTACTGTTACAAATTCTAGATAAATAGAGTCAGTATGAGTTCATGGTGGAACAACTGTTTACCTCTGCCTATGACGATCCTAAGGCCCAAGTGATATTCCATTTACTTGATGTTGATACCTCAATCTATGGGAATATCTACACTTACCTAAGAGATAACACCCTTCCACCCAACCTATCACAAAAGTGAAAATAAAACTTCATCCATCAAGCTACCCAGCACACCCTTATGGTGGATGTACTTTACTGATGAGGTCTTTATGGAACTCTCCTTCAATTTTTGGAATGCAAAAAGTCTAAAATGGACTTACAGGAAGTTCACAAGGGTATCTGTGGAACATATTTAAGTGGTCTTACCCTAGCAAAGAAACTCCTACACTTGGGGTATTACTGGTCGAATATGGAGAAGGATTCTTTCTAGTTTGTCAAGAAATGTAAGAAATATCAGATCCATGGTAACCTCATACATGTTCCAACATAATAACTCCAACCATTTTCATTAGCCTAGCCCTTTAATCTTTCGGGACCTGACCTTGTGGGAAAAATCCATCTATCTTCTTCCAATGGGAAAAAATTCATAATCATGGCCACCGAGTACTTCACAAAGTTGGTTGAAGTCATTCCTTTAACTACTATCACTGGTAAGAAAATTGTATCCTTCATTCTAAATTACATCATCTATAGGTATGGCATTCCTCAATTCATTATCACTAACAATGGAAGACCTTTCAAGAATCACGATGTCTAAGAACATTGTGAAAGGTTTTATATCCAGCATCAGTTTTCTACACCATACTATCCTCAAGGAAATGACCAAGCAGAGGCCTCAAACAAAATCATCTTAAAGATCCTAAGGAAAATCGTCAATAATGCTAGACGTGACTGGCATGCTCAACTAAACCATGCTTTTTGGGCATATCGCACTAGTATCTAATCCATGATAAAAGCCACACCATATGCTCTCTTCTATGGATCAAAGACCATTTTACCTATTGAGGTTGAGATACCATCACTTTGTGTGTCATGATCTCAAATGAAGACTACTAGGTATCTAGGTTATAAGAGTTAGGAATTGTTGGATGAATGTACTCAGCTTGCAGTGGATCACCTGAAATAATATCAACAAAGAATGTCAAGAGGTTATAATCACAAAGTCAAATCAAGAACATTTGAAAGGCATGATCTCAAATGAAGACTACTAGGTATCTAGGTTATAAGAGTTAGGAATTGTTGAATGAATGTCCTCAGCTTGCAGTGGATCACCTAAAATAATATCAACAAAGAATGTCAAGAGGCTATAATCACAAGGTCAAACCAAGAACATTTTAGGTCGATGATCTGGTACTGAAGGAAAATCTACGCAATCAACAAGATAGAGAAAAGAAGGGAAAGTTTGAACTGAATTGGCTAGGACCCTTTGAAGAACCTATAAATAGATTGCATCTCAAAAATTTCTACACATACTTCATCCATTGCCTGGTATAAAATTCCTAAAAAAATTCAAAAAAATCTAAAAATGTCTTGAAGAAATATAAAAAAATCAGAAAATGTCTTGAATAAATCCAAAAAAATCAGAAAATGTCCTGAAGAAATCCAAAAAAAAAAAGAAAATTTCTTGAAGAAATCCAAAAAAATTAGAAAATGTCTAAAAAATGGTTACCTGTGAAAACTTGGCAAACAAACCTTGGTGACAACAAAAAAATCAAAAGATCAAAAATATAAAAAAAACTTTAAAAAGGGGAAAATACAAAAAAAGTGAAAAAAAATAAAAATAGGTGCCTTGATGAAAACCTAAAAACATTTATTCGTTCATGGATTGCATCATAACATTTGCATTAGAAGACATAAAATGAACTACATTAAATCATATTTGAATAATCAAATTCATCTCATACATATTTGCATCACATATATTTGCATTAGGAAAATACAAAAATAAATTGCATCACATTTCAATTGCATCCATCCCATATCATTTAAGACATCATCCATAAAACATTTAGCATTAGAATTTATACATTATCATATCATCATTGCATCCTCATGTTATAATAAAAATAAGCAACATATGAACATCATTCATAAAGCATCATCATCATTGCATCCATACATGATCATGACATAAAACATATAACTTCAAGTAAACATCACAACATAGAAATTAAATGCATCCATCATAAACACATATAAACACGTATAGATCAACCATTGTTGTTGCATATCATATAAATCTAAAAATGATCATAATGTCAAGTGTACAGGGATGTCCAACAATGTAGAGAGATACAACATAAAGAATGTGATAATATCATAAATTCCTGAAATTGGTGTATACATCAATGTCTCAAAATACATCAAGTATGATCATGGAATCTATGAGGTGCTCCCCCCAAACCTTGTTGGTCACGCTAGGCCTCCTACAAAACCTGAGGTACTTGCACCTGCTGCACCTGCACCTGGATCTCTCCATGGTGGTTGTGTTCACTCATGCTGGTGGTCTAAGAGTGGTTGGGTGTTGATCTGGATTGTGCATAACTCACTCTTGGCTCTACAAGCACAACCTAGTGATATTGGCCCTAATAGTACTCTACCTCTTTGGTGACCCATGTGACCTCTCTCATCATATCACCTATAGTGGTCTCCTTTGCCACTCTCTACAATCTGTCAGCTAGAGCCACTACCACTCCCCCTACTATCTAGCCACATCTCTCTCGACTATCAATATGCCTACCTATGCCTATGCTTGTACCTATGGTTGTGTCAGGTAAGGCATCAACCTATGCCAAATGACCCTACAACGTCTAAACCTACACTTGTAAATCAACTATTTGTGTCTACTACTACTGCAAGGGAACCCCAATCTATACAGGCTACTATGCTACATGGTATGTGCAGGATCATCATGGAAAAAATAGGGCCTTAAGTGGAGATAAAATTTAGAAAACTAGGAGTTAGGCAACTTGACATAAAAAAATGAATAAGTTATGTATATTATTTTAAAATATGTAAGAATAGAATCTGTAGTAAATTGAATGTAGTTTATAAACTACTAGGTTTATTTTTTAAAAATAAAAATCTATTTGGTGAAAATTTGAAATTTCAATGTAGTATTACTTAAATTTCAAGGAAAAAATAAAAAGTAGGTGTTTGTCTAACCACCCTAACCACAATAAAATGATCATATTTTTTAATAATATTTTAGATATAAGTAGAGGACTCATGTCCCAATATGATGCATAATTTTTTGTATTTTTTTTCCAAGTAAATAATTAATTATGAATTTTTTTTTACAACTTTTAAAAAATATAAAAAAATTGTATGTCTGACCACCTTAACTTGGTCAAAAATTCATGAAATTCAATTTTATTTTAATCCAATAGTATGTGAAGCATAGAATTTAACACATGTTTTGGATTCATAAAATGTTATACTTTTTGAAAGCTATAAATGTTTTTCAATCAGCCTATCAATTAGGACTTTAGTCATAATTCAAATAGAAAATTCATAATAATAATTTATTAAATTCAAAGTAAAGAATAATTTATATTGGTGAAAAATGAGAATCTCCTTCAAAAACCCTTTTCATTTCATCAATTTTGGCTAAACAAAAGTTGTTAGCCACACGGGCCATCATATCACTTACATATTGCCACTTTTTGGCCCATCATGATCCTGCACATACCCTACAACCACTAGAGATCTCCTTCGTCGAGGTACCATGAAGTCCATAATATAAAACGATACACTTCTACCACCTCTACCACCATCTCCACTACCACAATCATCGCCACTACCATCCACACCATCTCCATCCCCATCTCCCCCATCACTACTCTCTCCCTCCTCCTCATCATCTCCTCTATATCTCCTCTACCTAGGTGCACATGGTGGTGCCATCTCATCATCATCCAATAGGGGCACTAGCTTTTGTGGGCTTGATAGCCAACGAAAAGGATGGGTAAAGAATTACTACACATAATCCTCTAAGAAGGAAGCCTCCATAATCTCAGAGTGATACTCCCAAATCACCGACTGCAATCCATAGTACTCTTGATAGACAAAGATAAAACACGTCCCCACTTTGGTATATCCTGCCACCATCATGCATAGTGAGCCACTCCCTGGGGCATTGCCCTATACCCTATCGTACTATCGGCTACCTAGAAGGAATCTCTCAATAATAAATGGTGTCCTATTGATCAGATATTTGGTAATGCACACAAAATTCATCTTTGTATCATCCTTTGCCCACCTCTCAAAATCAAGTTATGCCCTCCATGTAACAAAATATAAATCATCGAGCACTCTCATCTAGCACTCCAATTTTCCTAGCTTATGCTAGAAAAATGGACCTGTGTAACCATGGACACATGGTCTCCTAACTGGCCTCTATCTCTTTTCAATTGGTCTCATGAAAACTATATGCTCCCATTCCCATATCTATAATAATGTCACCCTAACGAATAAACTAGATTCTCTAAGGTATACAACTTGCTGAAGATCATGGTAAAAATGTGCAAGCATGCAAGATCCACAAGCATATCACATTTGATGAAGAATCAAGCTCCCTAGTGTTTGACCCCATTCAACCGATAATCCCTTTGACCTATGGTTAGGACATAGGAATCCTCTGATGGATCTAATGAGCACACATGATAATATGGCATAGGCATCAACCATATCCCACCATAGGATCTCATAACCACAAATCTGATCATCCTCAAACACTCTCCTCAGAGCATCAGTCCCTCCCTACTTAGTGACATCATATAAAACCAAATCTATAATCACAAGAATCCTAAAAATCTGGTAGATGTACTCTAGTGTGACTGTCATCTCACCAGTGGGTAAGTGGAGTGTGTTATGGTCATTATCCCACCTCTCTTCCAAAGCTATCAAGAGTCCTTGATTAATCCTAATATGGGGCATATCTAGCAAGGAAGTCAACCCACACCATCCAATCACCTATAGATTATCCTGATCTAAATGTGGTATCAAATCCCAGGTCCTTGGGAATTGCTCCCACAACATCAAGGTCAACGAAGGCTCCTATCATCATAATATCAAATCAACAATTTTTCAATCAAACATCAATTGACCTATCAATCTAATTATCTCTAATGAGACTTTGATCAAATCTCCTGAGAATTTATCATTGATCCTCACCTATCATGAGGTCAATCATCAACATCCTATTATTGAATCTCACCTATCATGAGATCAATCATCATGTAATCAATCAACATCATCAAACAACACCTAATCGAAGGTTGACACAATAAAAAATCATCAATCTGGCCTATATGCACTAAAACAATGTCTCAAAGCACTAGAAACCTAGATGCGCTAGAAGATTTCATCAATGCGCCAAAACAAGGTCTTTATTTACCAAATCTATGTATGCGCCATTGAAAGTCATCAATGTGCTAAACCCCTCTATCAATGCACTAAATGCTTCTATGTGCTAAAGAATTCACCCATTGCTCTAAAATTTGACATTGTTTCACCAAAAGACCCTATGCGCTAGGGAAATAAACCTATGTTCTACTTCATGCACCCTATGCACTAAAAGTCCTTATGCGCTACAACATTAAACCTATGCGCTAAAAATATCAATGTGCTATTATAGTCTATAGATGTGCCACTTTGGTGACCTAATGTGCCAAAAAAAAAAAGGTATTTTGAAATGTGAAAAAATATAGGAAATTAAAAATGCACAAATCATGAGGAGGTTTTTTAGGGTACGTACTGAAGCTCTATATGTTGTCAGGCAGTTGTGATATCACACACGCTCAAATCAATGTGTTTGAATGGGGATCACCATCTTGCTGAAATTGCTCAAAATCACTCACTCTCTCAAATTTTCAAACTTGCAAATGCACAAATGAATGCCTTTTAACTCCTTTCTACCTTTTAAAGGGTGATTGAGTGGGTAATTAAGTGGCATTATTTTATTTTATTTTTCAAAGGGGCTTAATTCATCAACTAATCAACTAGGGAAGAATTCACTATCATTTTTGGGGGATAAATAATTCTCGCATTATACAATTTTGAAATTAACATCAAATCATCGAAAAATTCCAAACAATTCCAAAAATCCAAAAAAAAAAAAAAAATCACCGATTTATCTCCGAAAGGGGCATTTATCGGTCATCACTTGAAAACCAGCATCTAGGGCATTGAATTATTTTTGTCAACACATTAGAAAATTTTTCTTTTAAGCAATGTGTAAACACACACTTCAAAGAGGGGCAAAATGTATACACCTAAAATCAGTCAAGTTAATCGATTAATTAAATACAAGCTATTTAATTAATAAATCCTTTTAATTCATCTACTTATAAATAATTTGAAAATTTTATTTATATAGCTCACTTTCTAAAATTATTTCTAAAATCATTTTCTTCAAGATTTAATTAAATAAAAAAATCTAGGGTATGTGCAGGATCATGATGAGCCAAAAAGTGGCGATATGTAAGTGATATGATGACCCATGTGGCTGATGACTTCTTTTTTACCCAAAATTGATGAAACAAAAAGGGTTTTTAAAGGATATTATTAGCTTTCCACCAATATAAATTATGCTTTACTTTGAATTTAATAAATAATTATTATTTATTTTCTATTTGAGTTACAACTAAAGTCTTGATTGATAAGCTCATTGAAAAATATCTATAGCTTTCAAACTGTATCACATTTTTTGAATATGAAAAATGGGCACATTCTATTCTTTGCATAATATAGGATTAAAAAAAAAATATATTAATTTCATGAAGTTTTAACCAAGTTAAGGTGGTCAGACATACGAGTTTTAATATATTTTAAAAGTTGTAATAAAAAAATCATAATTAATTATTTAGTCAAAAAAAAATTACAAAAAAATTGTATTACATTGGGACATGAGTCCTCTACTTATATCTAAAATATTATAAAAAAATATTATCATTTTATTGTGGTTAGGGTGGTTAGACATACACCTACTTCTTATTTTTTCCCTGAAATTTAAGTACTACTGCATTGAAATTCCAAATTTTCACCAAAATAGATTTTTATTTTTTAAAAATAAACCTAGTAGTTTATAAACTAGTTTCAATTTTCTACAGATTTTATTCTTACATATTTTTAAAATAATATAGATAAATTATTCAAATTTTTACGTCAAGTTGCCTAACTCTGATTTTTTAAATTTTCATTGCCAGTTAAGGGACTTTTTTTTCCATGATTATCCTGCACATACCCTCTAACTAATTTTTTAAATTTTATTCATTCCCTTTCATTAAAATTTAATTTCTAAATTCAATTTTGTCACATTTCTACATAATTCTTTAACCTCCTTCCACTTCACCTTCCACCTCAGCATGTGTAACATGAATTTAAATATTTCTAATTTGGAAAATGGGGATTTCCATCAACAAACTCCTAACAAGATTGGAGACACATGGCTTCTTCTTTCATTTGATGTTTTTAAACACTTGGAAAAGTTCTCTTTTAAAGGGGAAAACCTCCATGATTCTCTCTAACTTCTTCCTCTATCGTCAATTTCTCTGGATCATAATCTTGACTTTTGAATCCTACCACATCACAATATGCCTTGGAAATCCTATAAATACATCATTCTCCAACTTTTCATAACACATCTTTAAGAAAAATTACTTTGTATAAATCATTTGAGAGTATTGGCATAGCATGTTAGTCTTGCATGTTAGCATTTGATTTTGAAGTAGTGTTATAGTGGAAAATTTTCTTCATAGAATCTTAGTTGTTGCATTATTTTTGTAGTTATTCTCATAGCATTTCATTTAGATTTGCATCCTATCCATAGCAATCATCTTAGCATCAATTTAAAATTCAGTAGCATATAATATACCATTCAACATTATATATCACAATCCACAATCATGTTTAATGTAGGCATATAGTCATGCATTTTGTATATCATCTAGTTTCTTAGGTTATCATCTGATAAATTCATGTGCAACATATAAATTTGAGATCATGGATTAGAAGATCCCTAAGATTAGAGAGCAATGGAATGATTTTGAATGAATACTTGTAGCAACTTGTTTTTCTATTTCAATTTCATTAATGTAATACGTTTCATTGATTGTGTGGTTGGATTTATCTTTCTGATATGTATATTTTATATCATACATAAGGAAAAATGGCTCTCATATTCATATTTATAGTTTTTGAATGTCAATCGTTGATATCCTTCTGAGATGGTGAATTGAATGACCTAGATTAGGTCAACAAGTTTTTGAATTTCATTTGTAATCACTTAATAATCCCCCAGCTAATGAGAACCGTACAAGTAGGACACCAAATCATCTAGTCATGGGCTCCACCATTGTCTCTCGATAATAAAAAGAGATACATGTGTCACAAGCCTGCTGACCTCATGACTCTGAATAAAGAATTATTTTACTGATGGGGGGTTGGTGAGAAACAATTAAGATTAACTCCCAGCCTTCCTTCTTGGTCATCTATTTGAATCTTCACCCCATCGGGCATTATGGTGGAGAGTGAGCCCCATGCTTGCAAAGGGCAACATGTCTAGTACCCACAAACCTTGCAACTTCTTCATGATGTCACCAACATTACTAATGGGGCTAGCAGGGAAAGACCCAAATTCAGTTTTTGTTGATCTGATAGCTAGGAAAATCTGCACATGCACAAATTTTAGTCATTAAAATGGGACCTAACTAGGTCAATGGGGCACAACCCCTAGGAATGAAGACATAAGAACTATGTTATTTAATATGATAATATTATCTCGACCATAGGAGATATTTAAGCAATGGAAAGGTACTCAATGATCGACAATCCTAACCTAAGGGGCCGGTAAAAAAAAATGGTGTGAATGGCTCAGGTTGTAACTCAGGCAACTTGAAACTAGGTGCAATAGGTAAACTAAAGATTAAAACACACAATGTTCTTGACCGTACATATTTTTGAAAAGAGGGTTTTTAACTTAAAACCCTAAGCCCTACCCTTGGACACAGAGACAAAAACCATGATAGAGCAAAGACTAGTTCAAAATTTTGGATCTCTACCAGTGGCTCATGCTCGAGGATGCATACCCATGGTGAGTATGGAAGGAAACCAGATCTCAAGGTAAAGTAGACCAAAACAGAAGGACAAAAACCTAGGAGATTTCCTAGACAAGGAAAACAAACACAATCAAACCTATATACACTAATCAAAAGACTATATAGTGCAAATTATTTGGAATTTTAGAAGCCTTCTTGTTCAACTTCATAGGCTTCACTTCTCAAACTGGTGGTCCCAAGCCCCCCAAAACTTAAGGAAAACTCTTACCTCTATCAATAATTTTATCCTTTGTTGTCTCTAATGTATCAATAGTTATACAAATTATTTCCCAACAACTAGCTCCATTTTGATTAACATAATCAACTATACCTAACTGAATTAGAAAAGTGAAATGTTCATATTCAACCTAGTCAATAAAATCACAAAATTTGATCTCATACTCATTTTGCACATCAAATTGAAAAATTTCATAAACACTTTGTTGTGTACCATGCAAACAACCCTCAAATGCATGAAAAAGGAGAATAGCCTACTCAAGAACATCCCTAAACTGTGTTACATAAAAACATTCCTCAGTATCATGGGAGTAAAGGTCATATGCATCATTAACATCCTAGAACTAGGTAAATGCACTCATCTCAAGTTTAGTAACATCCTAGAACTAGTTAAGATGGAAGCTCATCAAATAAGGGGTTATGCCACACATTCATTGTTGTCTTAAAAGCCCCATCCTCCTCAGCATGAAGTTCCAAATATTTCATATCATCATTATATTCAAAATCATTACAATCACTAAAAGAGCATAGAGATATATTTTTAACTTCATTTACATCATTAATAGACAACATGCTTGATTCACACTCTAAAAACTCTCTATAGGATGAGAATTTTTCCTCCTCAAGAAGATATACATCTCCATTATCATCATCATACACCCTATTCGAAGAAAAATATTCCACCTCCACTTCATCAGGACAATCAAAGTCAATAAAGGAGTGACCATATCTAATACCATCAAAATTACTACAACAAGGAGATCCATCAATACTAAAACTATGTTTAAATTGAATACTCAAATCTTCATTTCTAACATCTTGCCCCCTGATTTGCAATGAGGTATCAGCAACACGCATATTTTTTAGTGACCAAATCTTGGCAGGGAATGGCCTCTCTCATCTCTTCTACTTCTTCCTCATTCAAGATATCTCAAGGATGTAGTTTATTCCTCTCTATTTTGTCTTCAAACCTTGTATCTTCATCTTCATCGCTATTGTGTTGATCAACATATGTGTTACTTATTAAATGATTACAATCATTACATTCAGCCATATAACAAGATGGATGTTCATGTTCTACTATACCTTCTACATTTTCTTGAACTTTTTTCTGGTTTTCCTCAATAGGACAACAACTACCAATATTTTGAAACATGAGCTCTTATACATGATCACACTTGGCTCCTTCTACAATATTTATCCACTCAACCATTTGATCAAAATTCTGAGGCTTCAATTCCTTTGGCAACGTACTTAATCTAGAACCATAAATTTCACAAAATAGATCAATACATATTGAATGCTCAGGTCTGAGATTTTTATGAACCTCCAACAAATCATCCAAAAATATTGACAAAAAATCATAGGGTTATTCTTCTTTGTGCCTTTTAATTTCATACAATCTCAATAAAAGACATTTGATCAACTTTTCTCAGGTTCGGTTGATATTCATATTGAAGCTTACTATGATTTTCATATTGTGATAGTGGGGAAGTCAGAATAGTAGAAGAACTATCACTTTGATAATAATTTCTATTGTTTGATCCATGAAGTACATTTTCAAGAGTTGTGCTAGGCCCACCAAAACTTGTATCCTTATATCCTCTCATGATTGAATATTTCAATTTATTTTCAACATCCATAGCAATTTGAAATGCCTAATGTAATATTGTGGGCTCCTTATCTCTTATCCAATAACTCATTTTACTATCAAATGCACCAAGATACACAACCAAACACTCAAAATCATTTGGTCTTATAGTTTCTGGAATATCCCGTATTGCCTTTGAAAATCTAAGATTGAAAGTAGGAACCAACTCATCTTCATTTCTATGGATTTCCATAAAGTTTTTGCTTACCACTCTTGGATTTACCCTTTCACCAAATTTTTCTACAAAGGCTATCATAAATTGATTCCATGAAACTATAGAACATGTCGGTAAATATGAGAACCAATTTCGAGCATCATCCTTCAAAGATTGAACAAAAAGTTTCATGAGATCATCATCATGATTTACCTCATAATCCCCCATCACATCCACGAATGTTTGAAAATTCTTAGACACTGATTTTGATCTTTGCCTTGAGAATTTGGACAAATATTTCTTAACATTTTTAGGAATCAGGTTTGGGAAACCTTTAATACCACTAAATGCCAATGGAATATACCTTTCAATAGCAAAATCTCTTTGTAGGCATAGTAAAAATTGTTTTCCTTGCATACTTTACTTGCTATGTCACAGGCAAACCCTCCTATGTCCATATTCAGTGATTATCCTTTTCAAATATGGTCATCAATTTCCTCATTCACTAACTTAACCATAATTCTAAAACATAGATCAAATCTTCATGCTTTAAAGCTCTTTCAAAGGAATAATTCAGAAATAAGCATACTTCTCAAATCATTACAAATATTAATCATTACACATTAGAAGTATGAAAAGGACCACTACTATCCCCTTTCTCAATGCAATTTCATTTAATAGGGAACCGTTTATTATCTTCAAGTCTTGAATATTTCTCATAAACTTTCCTTTTACACATGATAATACTTCATCTAGATTATGAGAATACCTAGAAACTTGTGGCATATAGTTACCTTTCTTCTTGACTAAAAATTATTTTCAAATCTAAAACTCTCTTCACATATTTTAGTAGGTTCTTTAGATAGAGTTGCCAGATCTCTTCATAGGGGATTGAACTTCAAACAATATGAAGCTCTTTGAAAAATAGATTTCCGTTTGGTTCTCCTCCAATAGTAGAGTCACACAAATTATTTGAAAATTGCTACAACATAACCACTTCTAGGTCTAAAACCTTCACAATATCTAAACTAGATGCTCAGATTTACCAAATTCTTGACCCTTAAGGCTAGATAATATTTTATCAGAATTTTCTCAAGTATTTCACTAGCAGAGTTGCCATTTTGTTAGTTATTTTTTCCAGCTCTAAACCTTGAAATCCTCTAAAGGGTAGCCAACCCTTATGATCAATAATTTTCAAAGTTAGTGGCCATCTAACAAGTAAGGATTCTCAATTCCTCACTCCAACTCTTTGGGCTCTGTGAAACCCAAGAAGGTACTCCTTATCACACTCAAAAGATATTCAATTATCAAAGATAATTTATATACATAGATAAATTATTATTGACTACAAATAAGCATCATTCATCAAATATCTGGATGACCTTTTGATGAATTATATCCTAGTGTTAAGAATAAAAAGGAATTTCAGAGTTGCACATTGGAATTGAAAGTATTTTAAATAATTTTTATTCTCATTCCAAATCTCTAGTCAGGTGCATTGCTAGCCAATTTATCCACAAAATATGCCAATGAATAGACTAGTGCCTTATCTATTGGGAAATGGAGTCAAATTATGTAACAAATAGTAATATATTAGCCATTTATTCAAAGATTAGTAGACTATTGTCACACCACATTGTAGCATTCAACTCACATTGTTTAACACAACTTCTTACCAAATATTATGCTTCACCCTACAAACTTGTGACATTGTCTTAGCATTTAATCAATTCATTGAATTAAAGCGAAAAAAAATCCATACAATCAATTAAAGAAATTAAAGATGAACTAGAAGATTATTAACCCTTTCATTCATAACTTGTAGGGTATTACATAAGAGAGTATATGTATTAGAACTTAACATTTTCCTTCACATCTGTGGCTTCTATAAAACTATTTTAAGATTACTACATACATGAATTATAACCTAGATATTTTACTATTATATTTATAAGAATTTATACATTATTCTTTTTTTTTTTAGCCTAGCTTCTCACACATACCATTTTTGACTCAAAATTTGAACCCTTGTAATCAACCTTGAAATCCCTTTTATAGAACAAGGGAGCAACAAGAATTGGGCTGAGTCACATTTTATATTTCACCTCATTTAATTCTTAATTTCACCAAACTTCAAAATATTCCCCAAGTAGTTAGTAATTTGTAATCATTTACAAAATAGGGGATAGAAAAATATAAAAAAATATTCACTCGAGAAGACCCACCAACCTTCCAAAAGGAGTTTCTATCACAACATAAGAAAATTGCACATTCACACTAACCTAGGAAAAGTCCCCATCAATAAAATCATGAACAAACAAAAGTCCATATCACAAGAAACCAACCAAAATGAAACAAGTTAGCACAAAGGACCAAAAAATGAGCACCAGCTTAGAAAGGAGTGGGCTGATTTTCTACCTTTTCATCAAAAGAATAAGAATGCTCACTTAGTGTCATTATCGATAGTGGAGTAGCCATCACCAACATGCCCTCAAAATCAGCCAGATCAGTCATGGACATAAGATATTGATGGTAGCTTTCAAATCAGTTTCAAATCGACTATTAAAGGGATCATCTACGACTTCAATGGGAGAATGATGAAGTTCCATGTAAGCTCGGTGATGCTTATTCTTTCTTGTATCTTCTCTCTTAGGCCTACCAATTTTATTCTCCTTACCCTTGACCAACTATTCTGAGACAATTCTTCTACACAAATGAAAAGAACGCTTGAGAACACCACATGTAGACTTCCTATCAACTATTATTTTCTTATTTGGAGTAACAGGGATCTCGAGCACATCCTGTTCATCCTTGGGAACATCATTCTAAGACTCAAGGAGATTGAGTCTCTTGGACCTTCAAAATAGGTTGATAGACACACTTACCTTACCCATTCTTGATAGATTAGTTCAAAAAACCTCCGTAGGACAGAGACACCAATCTTTATGTTAAAAGGCTAGCACAAATTTTGCAATTACTAAGAACATATGCTCACTCCCAGAATCTCAACACTCGAAGACAATAAATGGTGAGAATAACAAGTAAGAAACCCTCATTAAATAGATCAAATGGAGCATGTATATATTAATGTTCCAAGGGAGTTCACAAATGCGAGCTGACAACACTTCTCTTGATTCCAAATCTTGGTAATTGATCTCTAGGATTTCGTGAAGATTTTTTATCAACCTCAATGATTGCAAGAGATCAATCATTCATGCATATAAGGATAAAATTAACTAGTTCTACATGTTGCCTCAACCTTTCATGCTTTCTCACGTGAAGCAAAATAGTTATTGCATTCATATTTCTAGTTTTTGAATGTCAACTGTTGATCTCCTTCTAAGATGGCATGTCAAATGACATAGATTTGGTCAACATTTTTTCAATTTCATCCATGATCGCTTAATAATCCCTTAGCCTATGAGAACCCTACCAAAATATTCTAAATCATCTACCTATGGATTCCACCATCATCTCTTAGGCCCAAAAAGAGATATAGGAATCACAAGTCCACTGACCCCATGACTTTGAATAAAGAATTATTGTATTCACATGGGCTTGGTGGGGAATGACTAAGATTAACTCCTACCCTTTCTTCTTGGCCATGAATTTGAAGCTTCGGCCCATCAAGCACAATAGTGGAGACTGAGCAACATGCCTTCAAAGGGACACGTTTTCAATGCTCATAGACCCTGTAGCTTCTTTGTGACATCACCAAAATTTCTTACAGGGATAGCAAGGAATGGCCCAAATTTAGTCTACTGATTTGATGGTTAGGAAAATTTGCACATGCGTAAACGTTAGTCATTAAAATGGGACTCGACTAGGTCAATAAGGAAAAACAATTACGAACAAAGACATGACCTAAGTCATTTAATATTAAAATATTAGCTTGATGAATAGGAAAATATTTAAGCGATGGAAAGACACTCGGTGATCGAAAATCCTAACCTAAGGGGCTAGTAAAAGTAATGGTGTGAATGGATCAATTTGTAACTCAGGCGACTAAAAACTAGGTGCAATAGGTCAACGAAAGATTAAAATTCTCAAAATTCATGACCATACATTTAAAAAAAAAAAGGGTTTTTAACCTAAAACCCCAAGCCCAACCCTTGGAAAAAGAGAGAAAAACCATGATAGAGCGAAGACTAGTTCAAAATTTAGCCATATTTAGCCAAAATTTAGGTGCTCTACCATGCTTAACTCTTGAATGCTTGACTTGATAACATGAATGTATGATGAAATAAGGATTTGAGAGCTCATTTATATAGGAAATCCACTTAGATGACCATTAATTTGATCCCTAAGGTCAACATGGAAGAAAATTGAATTAAAAACCCATTTTTCCCTTGACCGATGCCAAACAAGTCTCTTACCTTCTAATTTCATTTCAAATTTCCTATATCTTCATTATTTCACTCCTTCTTCCTTATCAATGAAATTCTTCATTTTCTTTTGATCGATTCTCACACTTTCAAGCTTCAACTCCACCCTATTGTAGCTACAAACTGCTACTTTCTTGGCTCCTCCACTTTTTTGTTGTGACTGTGTTGTTATTAGAGAGCTTGCAAGACCACTCCTATAACAACAAAAATAGGGTACCCCACCTTTTAAGAGATGGAGCACATGGATATGGTTCCTATTTACCTCTCATTTCATTTAAGGAAACCCTAGATATCTCAACCCAATGATAGAATGAGGGAAAGATATTTGCAATAAGGTGTCCTAGGGTGTGATTAAATATAATAAAAGGGTTCACCACCAAGATAGGTCCTAGAAAGATAAGAAACATAAATGATGAATGTATCATGTAAACTTGTATAAATGACCTAGGAAACGAAATTTGAATTCCAAAATAATAAACAAAGAATGAGAAGTGGTGCACCTAGAAGAATGATGAGATCAAAAAAAATTCCAGAACCCTAAAATCCTATGGCTTGATTCCCACTAGGAATCATACACTAGTCTGGGTAATTTATTCCCAAACTAGGGTTTGTGTGCCAAAACTAGAATCTCACAGTGGTTGACTTTAATTCACTAAAATCTAGAAAATTTTCTATACTAGGAATCATATGCCACAAGTGGCATATCAATCCCTCTCTACTTTTTTGGGGGATCAAGACCTGAAGCTACTCTCATATCTCTTCTCTTCCTTCCACACTTTGTTTCCTATTCTGCAACCCTGATTTGCAACCTGTAGGTGAATTTTCGTGAAGATATAAACCTTATAATGAATTGATAACTTTCTTCAACCTTACAACCTAGTCTTAAAAGGATCTTCTAGATCTATAATCACACATGTAAAGAGAGAGATAAATTTTTTAATTGTTAGAGGATAGGGGTTTAGCTAGGTCAAACCCCATTTAGGTAATTAAACCTTTTGATGCAATAATGAAATATGAACATGAAACATGAACCATGATAGCTTGAATGATGTCTTGAGGTGTAAATCAGAACTCTAATATTAAATGATCATGTAGATCTTGATCTTGAATTGGTATGGAACAATGCTTACAAATCGATCTTCAATGCTACATCACAACACTAGCTAGACAACATGATTGTTGCATTATGATCTTGACATGATGATGGATGTTGAATTGTTACAACAAATGATGATATTTTCCACTTAAATTATTTAAGTATCCTCTTGAATGTCCTTGAATACTAATGTGAATTATTGTAATCATGTTGTAAACTTGCTATTTGGAATGATCTCTTGAAAGTATTAGGTTAAAAATGAGTAAAATAACCTTGTATTTATACTTATTTATGTTGAATTTCTTAAAATTACAACACTAGAAGCTAACATCAAATCTAGGAAGATAAAATACTACTGAAAAATAAATTTAAATTAGGTCCTCACTAGAGTGCGACTCACAAGCCCAAGGTGGTGTATGAGTCCTAGTGGATCAAAACTGGGGCACACACTCCAAGATAGGTTATGTTTAAGTTGAAATTCAAAATCAACTCCCAAGACCTAGGTGGGAATCATATTCCCAAGGTGGCATATGAGTTCCAGTCAACTAAATATGGGACACATGATGCAAAAAAATGAATTATGATTGGTCGTTTGATAAATTTCTACATTATCTCTAGAAGAAAGCATTTAATAAGGCTTGTGAATGCAAAATATGGCCAATACAGGCATAGATAAGACCAACTAATTAATGATTCCCTAGATTAGTGTGAAATTATTAGGATACACTTTGAAACACCTTAAATAAGGCAATAATAGGTCTATTTATTTTACAAGGATCCTAAACTCAATGTGAAGGTGTAAATAAGTACACTTTACAACACTAAATTGAGGAAAAATTAGGTCTGTTTAGCTTAAAAGGACCCTAAGCATAATGTAAATTTTTAAAACACATTACAAAAATAGATCAAGGGGACATTAGGTTCATTTTAACATCAATTATTCCCAAATTAGATGTGGAAATGTAAAAGGGTACATTTTCTATCATTACAACTCCTTCATATACTTTTCTTGAGATCACATAGATGTGAAGGTGATATCCTCCCTTTTCCATTTATTTTGCATCATTGTATTTACATAGTATAATATTAGTGTTTGTATTATATCTTAGTACTTCCATTTTCATATATCTCTTTATCATTTTCTATACTCATATCTATATGATTGCCGATGGAGGTGGCAACAGCGAAAGTACGAGACTTACTGAGAAAATCCTCTATACATAACCCCAAACTTTATTTGTTCTTGTGTGTGCAAGTTTCTTATCAAGTGAGGTTTTTTGAAGAATCAACTCAAAGGTGAGAAGGTCTACCTTTTTCAAGTCTCTGTCATCAATTCTAGCTTAGTATTCTTCCTTTTATACTTCACTTTTGTACCTTTTTTATTATGTGATAACATAATTTTTTATCAATCAGGTTATTAGTTAGGTTGCTTGTGTTTTGATTTGTCTCTAAGACCTTATGTTCGTACAAATGCTAGCACACTATTGAGATGCCAACATGCATCATTGGAGTTTTTATCCTACACTTCCATCCTCAGACAATGAACTGCCTAGGTAGTAAATTAAACTCTTGAAATCAGCTCATCTAACCCACTGAAACATTTAGGTTAGCAGAAAGATATCACCAACTAGATTTCTCTTCCTTTTTAGAATCAACACATTAACCATTTCAATAACTTAGAAAAATTTAGGTAGATCAGGGCAACATTTTTCTTAGCACTCTCCAGTGACTTGGATTCTCATATTAGCTGGTCCCCCTCCTCTACATTTTGGTGAACTCGACATGAACATCATAACATCTTATTTTTTGTGTCGAGATTTATTCTCTTATGTCTCATGTGGGTTATAGAATTAGATTTTTTGAATCTTTATGAGCTTTAAAACTCAATCTGGAACCTCTAGGTACATTATTAGAAGGAGTGTGCAACATCTAGAGATGGATTTCTTGAAGTTCACTACTGGTCTCACTTCCCGAGAAATGGTTTTAGGGATGAAAATGAATTTCTTTGGGGAGACCACTCATGACCATACTCCTCAAGATTCTCCTTTAGCTCCAACTTTGAATGAGGATGATTCTCTCATTATTAACATAGAGAACCTTCTTGCTCTAGATAAGAGGCTCTTGGATCATGTGAATCTTTTGGGAAAAGAACAAAACACAACTAAGGTTGCTAGGTTTGTCAATGAAATAAGATATATGTTATACAAGGATCAGGTAGGTCTAGAATTTCTTAAAGGCCTTACCAACATAATGGTGGCATATGACCCTTCATATAACCCTAGATCAAGTGTTACTCAAGGTTTTGGACTTGAGACTTCTAAATGGAAGATTGGAGTCTCAATGCCCACGAAAGTTGTATAAATGATCAAAACATGCCCTTTCATCCATACCATCTATGTTCTAGGAGATCCTCCTATCAAAGTGAACACGGTGGCCCTAGGGTTTAGCACCACTCCTAATGCTCTCATTGGTAAATTTGGTGGTAATTCTAGTTTTGGCAGTAGGGTCCTTGGAAAAATTGGAGCTAGTGGTTCCAGTGGTTTTCGTGGGGGTATTTGCAAGATCATGATGGGCCAAAAAGTGACGATATGTAAGTGATATGATGGCCCATGTGGCTGATGATTTTTTTTCTACCCAAAATTGATGAAATGAAAAGGGTTTTTAAAGGAGATTCTCAGCTTTCCACCTATGGGTATGTGTAGGATCATCATGGAAAAAATAGGCCCTTAAGTGATAATAAAAAGACAAAAAATCAGAGTTAGACAACTTGACGTAAAAATTTGAATAAGTTATCTATATTATTTCAAAAAAATGTAAAAATAGAATCTGTATGAAATTGAACGTAGTTTCTAAACTACTAGACCTTTATTTAAAAAAAAAAAAACTATTTGGTGAAAATTTGAAATTGCAATGCAGTAGTATTTAAATTTTAGGGTAAAAATAAGTAGGTGTCTATCTGACCACCCTAACCACAGTAAAATTCTAATATTTTTTTATAAGATTTTAGAGATAATTAGAGAACTCATGTCTTGATGTGATGCATATTTTTGTATAGTTGTTTTCCTAGTAAATAATTAATTATGATTTTTTTATTACAACTTTTAAAAAATATAAAAGTTCGTCTGTCTAACCACCTTAACTTGGTCAAAAATTCATGAAATTCAATTTTTTTATTATTAATCCTATAGTATGCGAATAATAGAATGTGACACATGTTTCAAATTAAAAAAATGTGATACCGTTTGAAAGTTATAGATTTTTTTCAATCAACTTATCAATCAGGACTTTATTCGTAATTCTAATAGAAAATGAATAATAGTTATTTATTAAATTTAAATTAAAGAATAATTCATATTGGTGGAAAGCTGAGAATCTCCTCTAAAAACCCTTTTTGTCTCATCAATTTTGGGTAAAAAAATTTGTGTCAGCCACATGGGTCATCATATGGCTTACATATCACCACTTTTTGGCCCATCATGATCCTAAACATACCCCTATATAAATTATGCTTTAGTTTGAATTTAATATATAATTATTATTCATTTTCTATTTGAATTACGACTAAAGTACTCATTCATAGGTTGATTAAGAAACATCTATAGTTTTCCAACAGTATCACATTTTTTGAATCTGAAACATGCGTCACATTCTATGCTTTGCATACTATAGGATTAAAAAATAGTAATAATAATTTAATGATGGTTTGACCAAGTTAAGGTGGTCATGCATACGATTTTTATATTTTTAAAAAATTTTAATAAAAAATTCATAATTAATTATTTACATGGAAAAACATTACAAAAAAATATGCATCACATCGAGGCATGAGTCCTATACTTATATCTAAAACATTATAAAAATATTATCATTTTATTGTGGTTAGGGTGGTCAAATAGGAACCTACTTAATTTTTCCCTAAAATTAAGTACTACTGCATTGAAATTTTAAATTTTCACCAAATATGTTTAAAAAAAAAAAAACCTAGTAGTTTGGAAACTACATTCAATTTTCTACAAATTCAATTCTTACATATTTTTTTTTAAAAATAGATAACTTATTCAAATTTTTACGTCAAGTTGCCTAACTCTGATTTTCCAAATTTTCATCACCAGTTAAGGGCCTATTTTTTCCATGATGATCCTGCACATACGCATGGCTCTTGTAATGGTTTGAGTGGTGGTTCCACTAGTCTTGTTTCATCATTTGATCCTTTGTTTAAATTCCATGATACAAAACATGGGCTAGAGGTAAAATCAGTTAGCGAGCTTGTTCTAGGGCTCCTCCAAGCTTCTTTTCCAACCTTTCTTTCATCATATTCCTTTGTATGTAGAAATTATAAATACTCATATCCCACAAGGGATCTAAATTCATAAATTTGAGAAATATAATGGTAAGGGAGATTTGAAAACACACATTTCATAATTCAATGCCATGTGTATGGATTTATTTCATTGTGATTCCTTGATGGCTAAGGTTTTTCCTATATCTCTCAAACATACAAAAATTGAATGGTAGTATTCCTTTCCCAATAGTTCCATTTTCTCATTTTATTAGCATGTGAGTCAGTTTCCTCAATAATTTGGGCTTTTTTGACCTCGTCCGATATAAGCAGGGAGAGCATGAGAAGATAATTGTTTTTATTGCTCGATATCAAGTGTTATTTACACAAATTTCTTATTCTTTTCTTACTTTAATGTACAAAAGGTTTTTATTAGCAACCTACAAAGATCCTGGCAAGATGAATTTTCCCTGATGAAATATCCTTCTTTTGCACATTTGTTTGATGGTTTCTTATTTTGGGGGGTCCTCCACACACTCTCATTCTAAGGGGAGGTCCATCATGTTGATATCTAGAAAGGGTAAAAATATTGTGAATTTAGTTGCTACATCTAATGAAAAAGGCCTCAAACATAATAGATAGTTTATAAAGTCATAATAATTTTACTCTTCTAATTTAATGAAATTGTTGACAAATAAAGTGATCACTCCACAAGACCCTCAACCACTTATTGAGCCCTACCATGACTAGTAGTATGATGAGAACACATCCTTCCAGTACCATTGAATTCATGGAAATGATACCGAAAGATGCATGTTCTTGCATCATGAGATATAGGATGACATTTATGATGGTACTATCTACCTCGATGGGAAGAAATAGAATGCAAAATGGTCTTTGTAAAAGGATAAGAGTGAGTTCCATACTATCACATTGAAAAAAGGGTTGTTTGGCTTTTTCTTGGTCATTTGGTTCCTCCTTGTAGATTTTGGCTTAATGTGGTCTTGATTTAGTTTTGCAATGTGTATAACACATTCACATTAGTTCTTGGGCCCTTGTGAATGAATGTATTTTAATGATGCCTTGTAAAGGTGTTGTAAAGTGTTGTAACACACTTTCACACTTTTCTAGGATTTATAAGCATAATAAACATAATTCCAATCATAATTTATCTTTACCTTGCCTTATTTGGTGTGTTGTAAATTTTTGTAGCACACTTTCACATTCCTTTATGCTTTTCATTAATAATTGGGCTTTATTATACTTCAATTGGCCCCTTATTGCATCCACAAGCCTTATTTATGTGTATTCTTGAGGATAATCATGACAAAAGGCATTTTCAACATCAAAATATTGAAAACCTACCTTAAATTCCTAAGGTGGTACTCATTCTCCATTCTGGTTGAATGAGTCCTCTTAGGTGGGACCCATTCACCTAGGGTGGTGAATGATTCTCCTTTAACTCAAATTCAATTTTAATTTAAATATTTGGTGGGATTTTATTCTCCAAGATCCAATTTCATCTTGTAGTGTTGTAATTTCGAGAATTCTTGTATAATTGAGTATAAATACAAGGTTTTTTCTCTCATTTTCATCCTAATGCCCCAAGAATTCAAGTACTCATACTTATAGAGAATTGAGTTGATAGGAGCATTTGAGCAAGAGAATTCAAGGAATTCAAGGGAAGATTATCAACTATTCAAGAGCATTCTTCAAGCATCAATCACCATGTTAAAGATCACATTATTCATGTTTGTCATTGTGCTCACAATTGTGATGTAGAGTTCATGATCCAAGGAAGAATTATATTCATGATCTATCAATATCAAGAAAGAGTCAAGAACCACATCCATTGTAGCCATTTCAAGCGTAATTGTAGCAATTTATTATTAGGGTTTGGTGAGTTAAATCATCATCTTTTTTTCATTCATCATTCTCCCTTTACATTTGATTTCATTTCAAGGTTTAATTACCAACAAGGGGTTTGACCAAGGAAAACCCCTATTCTCTAACCCCACAACAATTTATCCCTCTCTTTGCATGTGATTTGTAGCTCTAGGTTGCAGATTTATCAAAGAGAAAGACTAGAAAAGTTGTCATCAAGTTTTCAAATAAATTCAAAGTTGTCAAAGTTGTGAACAAGCCTTGGAGAAGCTTGGATAAGATCTAAAGGCTAAATTTTGTAGTTTCGGACATGGATCTGAATTAGGAACAAAAAAGAAGACTCAGAGCTACATAATCTACCTTTGAATATCCAAAAATCCATAAGTTGGAAAATTCACCACTATTGGTGAATGAGTGCCACTATACCTTTCTATCAGGGATTTTTGTAGATCTGAGTACCCATTTGTCCAAAACCTAATTTGGCATAGTTACCTGAAACTAGATTGATTCGCCCAGCTTGGCATATGAGTCCTAGTTGGCTTTAACAATGGACTTTTCAAGATTCCATATCCCCATTCCGCCTTCTTCAATTTCCTGGGTGCACACTTTATTTTTTTTAGATTTTTGTTTTATTTCATGGTCATTTCTAGGTTATTCATTGAAGCATTACATCAAACTAGGGTTTTGTTTTTCATCCTTCATTGCTTTTTCTTTTCAAGTCTAAAATTTGTGGTGAACCCTTCATTTCTTGTCATTCAATCCCTTTAGAACATTCCCTTTTCTATATTTCAGTCTCCTTTGCATTGGAATCTCAACGTGTGTTCTTGAGTGAACCATGCCTTAGAAGAAAAAGTTGGACCTCTTTCCTTTTAGATATAAAACACTAGAATTCCTAGAGAGAAGATCCACCCCTTTTTTCATCATTTCATTTTGGTGAACCTAATGTGAATTGAACATGCAACCTTCTACTATAGCTTGAAAACAAAAGAAAAATAAAAAGAGGTGCTCAAGAGAATAGACATAGACGTTGTGCCCTTGCTCATAGGTTACATGATGAATTAAAATAAAATCAAGAACAAAAATTAATTGAAGCAATGCATGATGATCTTCCTCCCCAGACACAAAAAAAAAATTCCATGCATCCTCTACAACAATATTTAAACTCTTCTATGGATATTATCCTTCAACCTCCTCTTGTGATCAACTTAGATAATAATGAAAAGGATTCCAAAATTGACAAAGATGTGCATAATGAGTTGAACACATTATTTTCCTCTTCCATGAGATTAAATGACAAATCTTCTTTAAAGAGTGTTGAACTTGGTGCTTCTCCTAGTTTGACATTTTCTCTTGTCCTTTGGCTAGTTGCTCACATTCAATATATATAGAACATGATACACAGGTAGATGAATCGCTCATAGGCTGACTCACATTTTCTTTACTAGTCTTTTACATTATCCATTTTTCATTTTCCTTTGTTTGATTTTATGTACATAATGTGATCCCCCATGACATTCTATTTTCTCTCTTTGTGAAATTCCTCTATTGGTACCTTCATTCTTCTCTATGTCATACATATTTCTCACTTTCATATTTATCTTTCTCTTGTGTCTTCCTTTTGGGGATGATGCAAGGCATCAAGATGTTCATGTCTCCTTCATGTTGACCCAAAATACTTTATTTTCATTTTCCTTTTCATTTAATTTTTATTTTCTCTCATTCTTTCCTTTTGGGGATGACGCAAGGCATTGAGACACCCTATGTCTCTTCGATGTTGACCCAAGAGGTTTTTGTTTTTTTCACTCTCTTTGTGTCATTCTTCTAGTTCTGTGTGTAATTTGGGGGATGATGAAAATTCTAAGCTCTCTAAAAATATTGCAGAAAAGAACATACTAACCCCAGATCCATAGATCCCTTATGTGTTTGTTGTTTTCATTTTTGGGTAACCCCTCTCTTTTATTTTCTCTCACATGATGCAACTTTACAAGGAAACATATGACTTGGCATAGGAATTTCCAAGTTGTCTCTCATGTCTTTCTTCTTGTTTGCATTTTTCATTTGCTACTTTAAAGTAATTTCTCATAGCATGGAGTTTATAAATTTATTTAAAGTGGGGGCATACATTGGCATTATTTATTTTTCATTTTTCCTCTTCTCGGTTCTTAATGTAGCCTTCTTACTTCATACGATGCATTTTTGCTTTGTGGATGAAATTGGGTGTAATGTCCTTCATGACTTTGATCTCTCTTAGAGTTTTACATTACTCTTAGTGGCTTGATGTGACACACTACATCCCCCAATTTGTGAATCTTCTATTCTTTGATTGGTCCTCTTTTGGAGAAATTAGACACAATGTTCCCTAAGTTAAAGACTTTGAATGAACTAAGAAAGAATCCTTTGAACATTTCCTATCTTTTCATTTTGCATTTATTTTTATATGGACACCTTGCATAACATAACTCGCATTCCTATGGATCCATTGTGTTTTTTCATGAGCTACAATCATACGAATTTTTGCTTGTCTCATGAAGCTAAAAAATCAAGTCATTTTGTGTGGCACCTTATTAAAATTATGAGGAGGTATAAATTTGGTATGGTTGAGTGGGAAGCCCAATCTAATACATGAATGTCCCCATAGCCACTTGTATGTGTGTATGAGTACATACAAACCATGATTGTATATTTTTAACGCCTTTTACGACTTCTCACTTGGTGGAAAGCCATGAGTTTCGTCACCTTAGATTGAGTATGCATTTTTATATAAAAAATAGCCTAAATCTGATCCACATCATGATGGACAGATGGTCGAAAATTTATTTGAATTTCTCCTTTACTTCATTTTCATCTTTGGCAATGTATGATTTTCCTTGTCACTATTCTTTACATCATTTTCATGTGTGTTCCTTTCTGCTTTTCTTGGTTTTCCATGAGATCTTGATCTTGGGACCTTGATCATCCCTCCTGATTACTTTCATCCGATCTCTCTAGCATTGGTACATTGGATACCCTCTTGGTGCCTGTTTGTCTACTTTAGTGTGAGTTTGAATAAATTTCATCCTCTCACAAAAGTGGGGGCTAAATGTAATGTCAAAAAAAGGGTCCTTAGGAATTTTTACGCTTGTTGAATTCCTCCTTGTACATTTTGGCTTAATGTGGCCTTGATTTAGTGTTGTAATGTGGATAACACACTCACTTTAGGTCTTGCACCCTTCTAAAGGTGTTGGAAAGTGTTGTAACACACTTTCACACTTTTCTAGGATTTCTAAGCATAGTAAAAATACTTTCAATCATAATTTATCTTGAATTTTCCTTATTTGGTGTGTTGTAAAGTTTTGTAACACACTTTGAAATTCCTCTAAGATTTTGATTAATAATTGGGCTTTCTTATGCTTTAATTGGCCCCTTATTGCTTCCACAAGCCTTATTTATGAGTATTTTTGAGGATAATCCTGACAAAAGTCATTTTAAACATCAAAATCCTAAAAACGAACCTCAAATTCCTAAGGTGGGACTCATTTTCCATTCTCAGTTAATGAGTCCCCTTAGGTGGAACCCATTTTCCTAGGGTGGCGAATGAGTCCCCTTTAACTCAAATTAAAATTTAATTTAAATCTTTGGTGGGATTTTATTCTCTAAGATCCAATGTTAGCTTGTATTGTTGTAATTTCAGGAATTCTTGCATAATTAACTATAAATACAAGGTTCTTTATCTCATTTTCATCCTAATTCACTAAGCATTTAAGTAATCATCCTTATAGTAAATTGAGTTCACAAGAGCATTTGAGAAAGATCATTCAAGGCATTCATGGGCAGATTATCAACTATTCGAGAGCATTCTTCAAGCATCCATCATCATGTTAAAGATCACATTCTTAGTATGTTTTTCATTGTGCTCATAATTATGATGTACAATTCATGATCCAAGAAAGAATTATATTCAAGATCTATCAACATCAAGAAAGAGTGAACAACCACATCCATTGGAACCATTTCAACAATAATTGTATCACTTTATTGCTAGGGTTTCATGAGTTGCAACATCATCTTTTTTTCATTCACCATTCTCCCTTTACATTTTATTTCATTTCAAGGTTTAATTAACAAAAAAGGGTTTAACCAAGCAAAAACCCTATTCTCTAACCCCACAACCATTTTTTCCTCTCTTTGCATGTGATTTACAGGTCAAGGTTGCAAATTTATCAAGGAGAAATAATGGAAAAGTTTTCATCAACATTTCAATGCAATTCAAAGTTGTTAAAGCTGTGAAAAAGCCTTAGAGAAGCTTGGAGAAGACCTACATGATAAATTTTGAAGTTTCATACTGGATCTGAATTAGGAATAGATTTAAGTAGATTGAGAGATACATGATCCAACTTTGAATTTCAACAAATCTAGAAGTGGACTGATTCACCACTATTGGTGAATGAGTCCCACTTTATGTGTTTGTCAGGGATTTTTGGAGATATGAATACCCATTTGTCTGAAACCTGTTTTGGCACAATTTACCTGAAATTGGACTGATTCGCCTAGCTTGGCATATGAGTCCCAGTTTTCTTTAATAGTTGATTTTTCAAGATTCTAGATCTCCATTCTTCCTTCTTCAGATTCGTAGGTGCACATTTTTAGTTTTGTAGCTTTTTGTTTTGTTTCATGGTCATTTCTAGGTCATTCATTGAAGCATTGCATCAAACTAGGGTTTTGCATTTCTTCCTTCATTGCATTGTCTTTCCATGTCTAAACTTGGTGGTGAACCCCTCATTTCTTGTCATTCAATCCTTTTAATACCTTCCCTTTGTGATAGTTTAATATCCTTTCCATTGGAATCTCAAGGCTATGTTCTTGAGTGAATTGTTCCTTAGAAGAAAAAGGTGGACCTGCTTCCTTTTAGGTCTAAAACCCTAGAAGCCCTAGAGAGAATATCCACCCCATTTTTCATTGATTCACATATCTATATGAATCCATTTCCATCATACTTGGAAAACATGATTGTTGAAAATTTTGGTGCTTCCCATGAGTTCTTGAAGTACATAAACATGATCTCGTTTACATGTATTCCTCCTACTCAAGATATGATTAGTTCACCAAATATAAATTTACATTGTAGGATCTTACCATGAACACAAACCCTTATCCTCTATACATTCTTACTCGCATCAATGGAAACCTTGTGACTAGAGTCCTGGTGGACCTAATGAGCCATGTGAAAGTTATCACAAAGGAGACTTCTAATAAAATTTCTACTTAGGGAGGGATACGAGGAGTCGAAGACCATAATACATACACAAGATGGGCTCTCACTTGCTCCTCTTTCCTCCATCACTCTTTTTGTCTTTGTCAGACCTAGGATTGTGAATGCTACCTTTAATATCATCTCAGAATTAGAATTGTTTAGGGTGAAACTAGGCATCCCATGGCTAGTTTCCATAAATATTTGAAATTCGCTCATGATGGCTTTGTGCACATTATGCACAACACTGGTTACAGATTGATGGTGTCACATGGGGGATACTCGCTAGATCAATTTTTTCCCACCTCAATTGGACCTCTTCCCTTGAGGATTGATTTTTGTATCACACCTACATGAAGTACAAGATAGGGGGCATGATGTTGAAGGTGTTGCAAAGTGTTGTAACACACTTTCACACTTTTCTAAGATTCCTAAGCATAATAAAAACACTTTCAATCATAATTTATCTTGACCTTGCCTTATTTGGTGTCAACTATAGAGTGTTGTAACACACTTTCACATTCATCTAGGATTATCATTAATAATTGGGCTTTCTTATGCTTTAACTGGTCCCTTATTTCTTCCACAAGCCTTATTTATGTATATTATTGAGGATAATCCCCACAAAAGGCATTTAAAACATCAAAATCGTAAAAACTAACCTCAAATTCCTAAGGTGTGACTCATTCTCCATTTTGGGTGAATGAGTCCTCTTAGGTGGAATCCATTAACCCAAGGTGGGGAATGAGTCCCCTTTAACTAAAATTCAATTTTAATTTAAATCTTTGGTGGGATTTATTTCTCCAATATCCAATGTCAACTTGTATTGTTTTAATTTCATGAATTCTTGCATAATTAACTATAAATACAAGGTTCTTTCTCTCTTTTTCATCTTAATTCCCCAAGCATTCAAGTACTCATCCTTATAGTAAATTAAGCTCATAAGAGAATTTGAGCAACATCATTCAAGGCATTCATGGGTAGATTATCAACTATTCAAGAGAATTCTTCAAGCATCCATCATCATGTTGAAGATCACGTTCTTCATATTTGTCATGATTCTCACAATTATTGTGTAGAGTTCATGATCCAAGCAAGCATTGTATTCAAGATCTATCAACATCAACCAAGAGTCAAGAACCACATCCATTGTAGCCATTTCAAGCATAATTGTAGCACATTATTGCTAGGGTTTTCTAAGTTGCAACATCATCTTTTATTCATTCATAATTCTCCATTTACATTTTCTTTCCTTTCAAGGTTTAATTACCAATAAAGGGGTTTGACCAAGGAAAACCCCTTTCCTCTAACCCCACAACCATTTTTTCCTCTCTTTGCATGTGATTTGAAGGTCTAGGTTGCAAATTTATCAAGAAGCTATATTGGAAAAAAATTCATCAAGTTTCTAAAGTAATTAAAAGTTGTCAAGGTTGTGACCAAGCCTTGGAGAAGCTTGGAGAAGATCTACATGCTAAATTTTGTAGTTTCAGACCCATATTTGAATTAGGCTCATGTTTAAGCAGACTAAGAGATATAGGATCAAACATTGAATTTATAAAAAAATTATAAGTGGATTGATTCACCACTATTGGTGAATGAGTCTCACTTTACCTATCTTTTAGGTATTTTTGCAGATTTGAGTATGTGTTTGTCTGAAATCTCTTTTGCCACAATTTACCTAAAAGTGGACTAATTAACCTAGCTTGGCATATGAGTCCTAGCTCACTTTAATAGTGTATTTTTCAACATTTTAGATCTTCGTTCTTCCTTCTTCAGTTTTTTAGGTGCACATTTTTAGTTTTGTAACTTCTTTTTTTTTTCATGGTCATTTCTAGGTCATTCATCGAAGCATTGCATCAAACTACGGTTTTGCATTTCATCCTTCATTTCATTTTCTTTCCATGTGTAAAATTGGTGGTGAACCCCTCACTTCTTATCTGTCAATCCCTTTAGAACCTTCCCTTTTCTAGATTTGAATCTCCTTTGCATTTGAATCTCAAGGGTGTGTTGAGTGAATTGTGCCTTAGAAGAAAAAGGTGGACCTCCTTCCTTTTATGTCTAAAACCCTAGAATCCCTAGAGAGAAGATCCACCCCATTTTTCATGAGTTCACATATCTACACAGATCCATTTCCATCACACTCGGAAAAAATGATTGGTGAAACTTCTGGTGCTTACCACGAGTTGTTGAATTACATAAACATGGTCTCATTTACACGTATTCCTCCTGCTCAACATGTGATTGGTTCAATAGATATAAATGTTACATTTTTGGATTTTCCAATGAATAAAGAGCCGTCTACTTTGTACATTCTTGCTTGTGTCAATAGAAACATTGTGACCAGAGTCCTAATGGACCCAACGAGCCATGTGAAAGTTATCAAAAAGGAGACTCTTGTAGTAAAATTTCTACTTAGGGAGAGATACAAGGAGTCGAAGACCATAATACATACAAAATATGGGCTCTTAGTTTCTCCTCTTGGTTCCATCACTCTTTTTGTATTTTTTAGATCTAGGATTGTGAATGCTACCTTTAATATCATCTCAAATTCATACTTGTTTAGGGTGAAACAAGGCATCCCATGGCTAGTTTCCATAAATATTTTAAATTATCTCATGAGGGATTTGTGCACATTATGCACGACACAAGTTAGAGACTGATAGTGTCACATGGGAGCTACTCACTAGATCATTTTTTTCCCACCTCGATTGGACCTCTTCCCTTGAGGATCGATTTTTTGTATCGCACCTACATTAAGTACAAGATAGGGGGAATGATGCTGAATCTAACCTACACTATCTCCACCTATGTTATTTCTATTAAGGGCTCCACAATAGCACAACAAAAAGCCATCTCCTCCTCCTAGAAAAAGGCAAAGGAGAAGATTTCTCATGAGTATGGGCCTTCCTCTTCTACATCTTCAAATCCATATTCTTGTACATCTCACTTCGTTATGGAACCTTTGGCCCTCGCTCCCATGCCTTGCATGAGAATTTTGATGGTTCCCATTTGGCAAAAGTTCAAGCATCGAGTGTTTGAGCTTCCCATATTTCCCATGGTGCCTCAACCAACTATTTATAAAAAGGGGAAGTATCCTCATGAAGTTTCCCCTATGTCTCAAACCTCCATGACCTCCTACGACTATTACCCCTTTGGTAGTGAATGTGAAGAGGCTCGCCAAAGAGACAATTGAGTTTTCTTCTTCACTAGTTATCGTTTCCACTCCTACACTTTCTCCTCCCATCTCTATCTAGGAGAAAATCCTTCCATTTACAAAGGTTGCAAAGGACATTCCTATGAAAAAACATGATCCTTCCATCCATTCTCAAGTAGTTAAATCCTA
Source organism: Sequoiadendron giganteum (assembly GCA_007115665.2). Classification (NCBI taxonomy): domain Eukaryota; kingdom Viridiplantae; phylum Streptophyta; class Pinopsida; order Cupressales; family Cupressaceae; genus Sequoiadendron; species Sequoiadendron giganteum. Next base: position 526,032,228 of record CM021100.1, on the reverse strand, counting down.
TTTTGGGTTCTTTAAAAACCAACTTGCATGAGACCATAAGCACCAGAGGAAGGCTCTGGTAACAACCCATATCTCTACTTCTCCTGTTGTATCTTCTTTTTCTTCTTCAACTATATTTGATTTAGTTCCTATCACCTTTGTTCATCTTTTGGATAACCCAATGGGAACTGATGAACCTCACCCAAAAATGGTGTAGGTATTCATTGCTCCTTCTATAGAGCCCCATCTTTTAATGTCCCTCCTAGACATCTCTCCCTTTCCTCTTCCCGTGGATATTCTGAAAACCTCAATTGTGTCTGCAATGACTCTATCCTCTTCTTCTTCACCTTATCCTTCTTCTATGGGGATCTTGCATCCACTATTGAAGTACAAGATGGAGAATGACCTCACTTCAAATGGAAGTTGAAGTAAGGGATCACCTTCTTCAAGAGAGGGTTCTGCTTTAGTTTGCATTGTTCTTATGATGGAGGTAGCCTTGATATCCCCCAAGCTTGCCACTACCCTTATTTCCCTTGATGAGGTAAATAATGGATATTGGGTCCCTCCTTCTTCTACCACCTAGTTAACAAATGAAATTACAGTTAAGTGCAGGGTATGTGCAGGATCATCATGGAAAAAATAGGCACTTAAGTGGCGAAAAAATAAAAAAAATCAGAGTTAGGCAACTTGACATAAAAAATCGAATAAGTTATCTATATCATTTCAAAAATATGTAAGAATAGAATTTGTAGAAAATTGAATGTAGTTTCTAAATTACTATGTTTATTTACAAAAAAAAAAAATCTATTTGGTGAAAATTTAAAATTTCAATACAACAGTACTTAAATTTCAGGGAAAAAATAAGAAATAGGTGTCTGTCTGACCACCCTAACCACATTAAAATGATAATATGTTTTTATAATATTTTAGATATAAGTATAGGACTAATGTGTCGATGTGATGCATATTTTTTTGTAATTTGTTTCCAAGTAAACAATTAATTATAATTTTTTTATGACAAATTTTAAAAAAATATAAAGACTCGTATGTCTGACCACCTTAACTTGGTCAAAACTTCATGAAATTCATTTTTTTATTTTTTTTATCTTATAGTATGTGAAGCATAGAATTTGACACATGTTTTGGATTCAAAAAGTATGATATGGTTTGAAAGCTATAGATGTTTTTCAATTAGCCTAAAAATTAGGACTTTAGTTGTAATTCAATAGAAAATGAATAATAATTATCTATTAAACTCAAAGTAAAGCATAATTTATATTGGTGGAAAGCTGAGAATCTCCTTTAAAAACCCTTTTCGTTTCATCGATTTTGGGTTAAAAAAAAGTCGTCAGCCACATACCCATCATGTTGCCACTTTTTGGCCCATCATGATCCTACACATACCTTGCATGTTTAACTCGATGAATGATGTCTTGGCTATTTTAGCAATCATTTTGAAATTGATGAGATTTACTTGACAAGAGCTGAATAGAGAAATTGAGGGGACTTCTTCCTTGGCCCTTTTTGTAGGAGAGTCAAAGGTTTCTCCCCTCATTATCCTACCCTTGCAATCTCATTTTCCCTTGTTCTATAATGACCTAGATTGGGAGAATGATGACTTCTTGGTTGATGAGGACTAGGGGAAACTCTTCTTTATTTATAGATTATATTTTTGTGTATATTTTTTTCCCTCGTGCATGGTTTAATCTTTTCTTAGAGGACCCTTGTAACCTTTAAAGGTGCATAGATACAAGTGAATTATTTTTATATAAATTCTTCTATATGTAATCATCATTCTTTTGTATTTTAAAATTACTTTTCGACAATTAGGGATGATGCAAAGCATTGGGGGAGTTAAGGTCCTTTACCATGTTGACCCAATTTTTAATTTTTATTTATCTTCATGTAATATTCTTTAGATATGAGAATTATGAGGATTGATGATCTTTCATTTAGACACTAAGTGTTACCTATATATATATATATATATATAAATTAATCTAACCCCTGACTCCTAGATCCCCCTATCCTTTGTCTTATTTTCTCTTCTTTATCTTGATTTCTTCCTCTATGATCATCTTTCTCTCTTCTTTGTTTTCTTCATAATGTTGTGGTGCCTATGTGTGACAACATTTTCACATTGACATCCCACCATGCATCATGGGCCACATCACTATCTTTCTTCTCTCTCCTTGCGATGCTACGTGATCCTTTGCTTTGCATTCACCATCATAAGGGGGGCTACCACTCATCTCTAAAATATAAAAAGGTGTAATCGATAGCCAACAAATTCCTTGCTGAAAATCCATCATTTTTCAACAAATTGCATTCTTCAACAAGGACCCCTAGTAAAAAATTTCACTCAAAAACGAATTTATAGTGAAAGAATCTAAAAAATTTCCTTTGATAAGGGAGTACTTTTTCTAATGAATTATACAAACTTTCCCTTGAGAAGGATCATTCTTTCCATTGAATTCCTTGATTAAAAATATCTTCCAAAAGGATTCCCTTATGCTAGAATCATTGGTGAGAGATATTATTTTTTTCAAACAAAGTTTCCCCCTTAATGGAAACCTTTCTATGTTGAATGGTTCTGAAGGGATCACTTTAAAAATTTCACCTTCAATTTCTTTCTCTTTGATATATCTGTCTATGTGACTTTTCTTTTTGACATGTTTTGTTTGAATATTAACATGTTGCTTTGCTGGACTAAGCACCTTTGAAGCCACTTTACAATTAATCTTGGAGGATCGAGCACCTCATCAATCTTGCCTTGCAAGACTGAGCACCTGTAAGTTCCCTTTTATCAAACACTTTGGCATGAAGCACCTAAAGATTCATTTCACATCTGGCCCCCTAGGATCAAGAAACTATGGTTCCTCCTTTGGAGGACTAAAAACTAGTGAAGTAGTTTCTCTCTATACGACTGAGAACCTATAGAGACTTTGTTCAAACTTTGATGGGACTGGGCACCTGTGGGGAAAATGTTTTAGGATTGAGCACCTACAAATCTCTCATTCACCTTCCATAGGAACAAGTACCTATGGATCCATCTCTCTCCTCCCTTCATGTCAAGGTTACCCTGTGAGACCAGGCACATGTAGAATTGACTCCTATTCATCTAGTTATGTTAGATTGTGATCTAATTCCTCAAAAATTGAGGTATATTCTCTTAAAATTATTTCCACTCTACTTCATCTAACATTCACTAACATGTATGCTCAGTAAATCTAGGAAAAAATGTAATGGAATAAATTTGCACCCCTATGAAAATTCCCCTTTTACATCACCCCTACCTTAGAAATGAAAATTTGATGACACAATTCTAGATTTTCCACCTTTCCTTATCCACTTGGTGATTCATTTGTGTGTTAGTGGAGGAATATCTATCAGGGACATATGTGTGCCATGTGGATGTTAGCATGCTAGACTGTCATCCTAACAAGATTTGTGCCCCTCAAATCTATGGAAATGTTATGCTTGCTATTGGGTGTGAAACATAACATTACGTGCTCCCTTGATTGATTCCAAATAGGTCTCTTACCTTCTTTCTTCCTTCCAAATTTCATATCTATTCATTCTTTCAATCATTCTTGCTTCTCAAAAAAAAAATTCATGCTCTCTTGATCAATTTTGACACTTCCAAGACTCAACTCTAGTCTATTGTAGTTGCAAGTGAATTATTTCTTGGCTCCTCCACTCCATTTATTGCGACAATATTTTTGTTGGAGAACTTGCAAGCTCAATCCTTCCTCTACTTGCCTTGAGAGGATGTAGCTCTGAAGGTGATATCCTCCATTATCCATTACTTTTGCATCATTTTATTTACATAGTAGCATATTGGTGTTTGTGTTCTTTCTTGGAAAATCCATTTTCATATAATTTTTTATCATTTTCTACACTCATTTCTATTTGGTTTTCTATGGAGGTGGAAACACTATAGTAGAGGACCGACTGAGGTCATCCTCTACACATAACCCCCAAAAAATTCCATTCTTGTGTGTGTAGGTTTCTTAGCAAATGAATCTATTGGAAGAATCAACTCACGGGTGGGAAGGTCTACCATTCTCACCTCTTCTTTATCAATTCTAGCAAGTAGTATTTAAAATAGTATTATTCTTATTATACTTCAGTTCCATACCTTTTCTATTATTCTATCATAGCATAAAATTTCATCGGTCAGGATGTTAGGTAGGTTTCTTGTTTGTTTAATCTATCTTTGAAATATTATGTTTGTAAGGATTCTAGTCCACCATTTAGATGCCAATTTTTCATGCTAGATTACGTATCCTAGGTTTTGTTCTTAGAAAGTGAGTTGTCTGAGTAGTAGATTGAACTCTTGAAATTATCTTATTTGACCCTCTGAAACATTCATGTTAGCAGAACGATAGCAACAACTAGATTTCTCTTCCATTTCATCCTTAACACCTTAACCTTTTCAATCACTTAGCAGACTTGAGTTAGATCATGGAAGCTTTTTTCTAAAGATTGTCTCGTGACCTGAAATCTTAGAGTAGTCACCTCCCCTCCTCTAGAAAATTATAATGACCTATTTTTCTATAGTTGAAACATTTGAAAGGTAACTTACCTTTGTACATTTCAATACCATTTTTCATCCTTCTCTTAATGTTTTCTTCCACATTATCAAGATTCTCTTGATTTTATTCTATAATCTTCTCTAATTTTCTAGCCTTAAAAGCAATATCATCTTCCGCATTACTTGCACCAATTTTTTTCATTTTAAAAGTAGTTAAAGAACCATACAACTGATCTCTAGTATATTTTTAAAATTTTTCTAATTCGTGAATAGTGGAAAATTTATTACTATATGAATTAGGAAAAGTTCTAAGTACCATTTTCATGACATCTTCTTCTTTCAAATCTTTACAAAGATCCCTGATGCCATTGACAAATTCATCCACCTTCTACAATTAGCTTCTACTATTTTAATCTTTAGAAATTTGCAAGGTCTCATACATGATCTTAAGATTCTACATCTTGGGTTTCTTGACCTTATCATCTCCTTCATAAAATATTTCTAACTTTACCCAAAATTCTCTAGCAATTTTCAGATTCATAAATTTCACTAATTTAGAATTAGCAAGACCTTTTAAGAGAGCATGCATTTATTTATCATTGTTTTCATAGGCCTTGATCTCATCATTAGTACACAGATCACTTGTAGGCATAGCATATCCAGTCTCAACATACTTCCAGATTTCGAATCTAAGAGAAATAAGAAAACCTTCCATCCTTATTTTCTAAAATGCATAATTTGATCCATTAAATAGGGGAACAAATTTATTGTGCACCATCCTATATCTACCTCAAGTGGTTAATATTTATTCAAAGAAAAATAGCTCTCATACCAATTGTTGAATGCACAAGAGAACTGAGAGGGGGGTGAATTTGTTGTACCTTAGAACTTCAAAACCCCTCACAAACATTCAAATCCACATACAATCAATTAACGGGTATGTGTAGGATCATGATGGGCCAAAAAGTGGTGATATCTAAGTGATATGATGGCCCATGTGGCTGACAAATTTTTTGTTACTCAAAATTGATGAAATGAAAAGGATTTTTAAAGAAGATTCTCAACTTTCCACCAATATAAATTATGCTTTATTTTGAATTTAATGAATGATTATTATTTATTTTCTATTTGAATCACGACTAAAGTCCTGATTGAAAAAAATCTATAGCTTTCAAACGGTATCACATTTTTTGAATCCAAAACATGCATCACATTCTATGCTTCACATATTATAGGATTAAAAATAAAAAATAAAAAATCATGATGTTTTTACCATGTTAAGGTGGTCAGACATACGAGTTTTTTATGTTTTTTAAAATTTTTAATAAAAAAATCACAATTAATTATTTACTTGGAAAACAATTACAAAAAAATATGGATCACATCAGGACATGAGTCCCCTACTTATATCTAAAATCTTATAAAAAAAATATTATCATTTTATTGTTGTTAGGGTGGTCGGACAGACACCTACTTCTTATTTTCTCCCTGAAATTTAAGTACTACTCCATTGAAATTTCAAACTTTCACCAAATAGATATTATTTAAAAAAAAATTAACCTAGAAGTTTAGAAACTACATTCAATTTGAGCTACAGATTATATTTTTACATATTTTTGAAATAATATAGATAACTTATTCAAATTTTACATCAAGTTTCCTAACTCTGATTTTTCTGAACTTTATTGCCACTTAAGGGCTTGTTTTTTCAATGATGATCCTGCACATACCCTAACCTTTAATCTATTATAATGATTTATCATGAAAGAAGACAATATAAACATAACCAAAGCAACACCATGCACAATGAAACACTAGATTTAAATGGAAAACCCAAGATGGGAAAAATCATGGTGAGGATTAGCTCAAAATATAAAGTAATATCAACGTCGATTACAAAGGGATCACTACCAAAGGCCTCACTACCCAGAAGAAAGAAAGACACACTACCAAAGCTCACTACCATAATAGAAAATAAGATAGAGAATAACGTTATAATGAGAAATCCATCTCAATGTAATACATAAATCCATCACAACATCACCAAGACCATCACAGTCTTAATAAAAAATTATAGAAACCTTCTACTCACTCCATTCAATAATCTAATACATGAAAGCTCACACTGCACTTCACAAATTCAGACCATACAATTCTATAATTTACATCATTTGCATCATACACATCTATCTTGACATCTCTCAACAAATCAACTCTTATCTATGCTACCTTCAACCATGAAAAAATTATCCAAGGTTTGCTATGCACCTCAACCATAAAAATTCAAATTACATCGATAAAAAAAAAATCCGACAATAGAATGGAATGAAGGGAGAGGTCATAAAACACCATAGCTGTGACCTAAATCTATTCATACATGTCACACCTCATTAACACAAACACTAAAGTTGCTTCACAATTGGTTTAATTATCCAAGGTCATTTGAACCAATGTAAACACCACTAAGCAACTAAGTACAACATTTAAAAGAATCAAGTAAAAGTTTCAAATTTTGTACATTGGATAAATAATTGTTAATACTTATTCTGGGAACACTCTCCTAAAAACTACTTCATCTATCAACTTTGAACTCTTTTGATGTGTTTTCAAGATTTTTTTTCTAGTGGAGGCATGGAATGTACTCCCTAGTTTTAACTTGTGTAGAGGGGTCTTATCTATATCTTCTTGACCTGGTTTCATTCGTATTTGCAATAATTATGCAAAAACAATAGGTTGGAATTGTAATTGCATGCACAATATATTCTTCAAGAAGTATCTAGATGTTCTTGAGGACTCTCCAACCATCCTTAAATTCTCTCCATCCTTATCCTTTTCCTTGTCACCAATTTTTTCTTCTCCTTTTTCATCATTCTTCTCAACATTCCCAGAATCTTTCTCATCCTTCTTATCATCAACAAATTTTACATTTTTATCCAAAGGAGGAAAATTTTCTATGTTTTGTGCCTCACTAGTCTCTGGGTTGTCTTGTACAACCTGTCCATTCTTATTTTCATTCCTTTCTATTTAAGGAGGGGAGATATGACCTATTTGATTCTCCTTCTGTATTTCAGTATCCTTTTCTTCTCCAATAATGTTTTATCCTACTAGAGAACTGTTACCAATAACATTTTGTTCTACAACTTTATTTTCTATTTTTATAAGGGTATCATCTTGCACATTCTCCTCTTTTACTTCATGCTCATGTTGATCATCTTCCAGTGTGTGTCTCCTTGTATATTAAATTTCAAAACTAAAATATCATCATGCATTTTCTCTTTAGTGTGTAGGACCATGCCTAATTTCATTGCCAAGTCGGAAACCTTCTCGAAAATCTCATTTCTTAGCCTCTCAGTGTCATTTTGATCTCTTCTCATTATTGTAGTGACCCTTTGTTTGGTCTTGAACTCCTTATCATATAGTTGAGCTAATCTAGTTTTATCCTCATCAAAAAATGAATAACTAACTCTCTCCAAAGTAAAAGATATTATCTTCACATCTTCATTTATGGTCCCTTCTTTTCTAGAGATTAATACACTTGTCAATTTCTTAGGAAATTGATTCTCTATGTCCCTCATGTTTACCTCAAATGCAACTATATATTTAAATATCTCTTCTTCTACTATTGCCTTATCATTATCATATATAGTAGGGTACAAGGCAGTAGTCTACTCTAACACTTCATGCTCAATAATACAATTAAACAATGCATCTAGTCTAATAGGACCACATTTTCTTACTGATGTCTTATCCTCCTTCTTTTTCTTGACTTTTATATATTTCTTTTCTTTATCATAATCTATTTTATTCTCTCTCACATGTATTCTAAAGGCTTCCTTCTATTTCCCCACCTTTTCTTTGCTATTAGAGTCTAGAATTTCCATAATTTACTTCTTTGCACTATTTTCTTCTTTAGATACATCATTTTTTCTCTTATGGATCAATTAAGGATGTTCTTCTTCTTCTACATCCTATTCATCTTTGTCACCCACAGTAGCAATGAAAAAATATATTTTTCTTTTACTCTCCTCTTTCATGGACCACTTTGTTGCTTCTCTGAAGTAGTTTCCTATTTAATTAGAGTACTTTTGTCTTTCATACGTGCACAAGTAGACTCGTTTGTCTTTGCACCTATTTTAGTCTTAGTCCTAGAGGACTTGGGGGTAACTGGAGAGGGGTATATGTTCTACCAGATCTTTGGACACTTGATGTTCCCCCCAGAGGATTAAATTTTCTTTTTTATTCCTTTTCATTATCCTTAGATAAGCTAAAAATATCTTCAACTTCTTCAATCATCTTCACTATAGTTTTCTCTATCAATTTTCCCTTTGTTCTATTTGAAATTCACTAGAATTCTCCTTATAAGTCCCATATCTTTCCTCAGAGGATTCTTTAGGTTTTCTCAACATGACATATGTTGAGTTGGTGATATCTTCCTCTATTATTTCATATCCCATCTTTGGGATCCAAAAATTTTCTAGCCTCAACAACCTCTATTATGCATTGGCCCTTTGAAACTAGAAAAGTAATAGCATTTTTGTACTTCTCTACCATGTTCTGAGGAATTATTTCTCTAGATTGTATGTTCCATTGAAATATTTTACATAAATATAATAATGTAGTCTCCTATCCATTTGCATCACCCAACCTCATTAGGTGATCATACTCGGTGATCCCACAATAATGGGTTACACTTTTTGGCCAAACTTAGCATTGAAATCAATATTTTTGACCAGATCTTCACTTTCTTACACCTATAGAAGCTAAACCATTAATAATTTGAAGATGAAGAAAACTAGTGATTTGTTGTATTTTTTGTGTAGATTCTAATTATATTTTTAAAAATAAATTAAAAATTAAATTGTGATTCCTTTTATGTGATTTTTATTAACTTATTTTTTCTACTAAACAACATTTTCAAAAAGTGATGTTTACTTTCAACTGCATAACATTTTTTTATAAAAATGATAAAATTATAATTTTTTAAATATAATTTTCACAACAATATTTAGTGGATGGATATTTTTTCATAATTTTTTGTTGCATATATATTTTTTAATTAATTTTCTAGGTCAGAGTAATTATAATTTGGAAATATTATACTTTCAGCTACATAACTTTTTTTGTATGCATTTTGATTAACTTATTTTTTTTTGTTGGAATAAGGACACCAATAACTAGTGTACATTTATTTTTTAGATTTTTTTTTCTCTATTTTGCTATTTTTCCATATATGTGAAACAAAGACCTCGATATTCATTTAAAAACCTACATTCAGAAGAAATAAAAAATAAATATAATAATAAAATTAGATATATTTAAAATTATAATTTTTGGGAAGATTATAATAAGGACTACATATTTACAAAAGATAAATTTTAAATAAATTAATTTGATCCCCCAAAAGATAAATTAAAAGTTGGTTTTTATCTGCATTTTTATAGGTGTAGAGGAGACTCCATTATAGGTATGGTTTAAAACTAGTGGGTTTCTATCCAAGGGGGTTTGATATAAGTGAATTTAATAAAACCATATTCAATTAAAATCCTTTAAATAGAACATTTTTAAGGCTTAAATCATTATATTTTCTAAAAATATGCGATTTAAGAAAAAATTAGGATGTCCCAAAAAGTGTAACCCATTATTGTGGCAGCACCCAACTATGTTTTTGGTTTTGAGAAACTCATGAAGAAAGCAAAAAAGTAATCAATATACCAAACTTGAAGCCATATTGGGAGTCCTTCATTTTCTTTAGGTTCTCCAAAAGAAGAGATATTAACAAGTCAGATTAATCATAATGTGCGCCCTTTATGACAATCTCATAGGTAGTGTTAATTATAGTTTCCAACATAATATTCTCCCTATTAGTGAAAATATCTTATAGTTGATCATCATAGAAGAATACTTGACTATCAAATCATCAATATCCTTGATATTCAATGTCATCTTATCAAACTTTGTACCTCTTAACCTCATCGCTACCTCATTCTTTACTAATTTGAGTGGTGAAAGTAGTTCATTTGAGAATAAACTAGTAGGCATCTTGCTCCATTGTAGACCAGTAATATCCTAGTCACATGATATTTTTCGCTAGATTTTGACCACTAGAATGAGCTCTGCGTATACCTTCGTGTATTTTTCGTAAGGTAGTTTGTGCTTTGTTAGCATCGAGAGATTTGAATAGGTTATTTTCTAGGCCACGTCTATATAAGGTTTCATCGATGATAGTGTAGTGGGTGACTTTACGAGGGAAGGAATTGCATTGGTTGTTGGATAGGTCAGGGGGTAATGTATGCGAATGCAGATAGTCATAGATATTTTAATACCATGGGGAATGGGGACCAACAATTTTGCACAGCATCTCAAATTTAAGGACATTAGAGGTAGGGACCAACAACTGTTTAAATAAGATCTCATACTACAACTTATTGCTGGGAATGTCCAAGAGAGATTGAATGGTGGCCATGGTGTCAAGTACTTTGTTCTGAATCTATGGGATCCAAGAATAAGTAATATCTACAAAATATAGCTTAAAACTATCAATCATTCTTTTGTATGGAGTCGATTTCTCATCTTTAGTGTCATAGTCATCATTGACCTATCGCATGACCAATTGTGAATCACCGAAGACTTGTAGACTTGTAATTTCCATTTTAAAGCCATGCATAATCCTATGAGTAAGGCCTCATATTTTGAAATATTGTTTGTGCATGGGAAAGCTATTCTGAAGGATTTGGGAATAGTATCACCTTGAGGGGTGACGAATATTATTCATGCACCTAATCCATGACTAGTGTATGAGCCATCAAATTATAATTTCCATGTTGTGCCAATGTATAGTTTCAATATTGATTCATCTGGGAAATAAAAAATTAAAGCATGATCATCTTTTGTGGGTGTGTTAGCAAGTTGGTCTATGATAACCTATGCTTTTATTGCTTTTCAGTCTACATACTATTTGTCACACTCACTGAGTATCATGAACCACTTAGCCAACCATCCTATCAGTGCTACCTTATTGAGTAGGTATTTTAAAGGATCTATCTTAGCCACTAGTCTTGTTTGATGGTTTAGCATGTAGTGTCTTAGTTTTTTAGCATAAACACTGTGGACATCAAAATCTGCAAATGAGAGATTTAAACAATTTCATGTTGTTAGCACAAAAGTTAGTTTAAATTAGAAAACTTAAACATCCCTATGAAATATAAGATCATGTTAAACAATGCAACTAATAAGAACAATGCAAAAACATGAATCATTCCTATCCCATAGTGGATTGGTGCTCTTTGTGTATGTGAAAGAGCCCTTTCCCAATCCTTGATAAGCTTAGTGATATGATAGACAATGAAATGCTTGAACTCAAGTTGCCTATAGTGTAGATGCTTTCAAAATGTGTGTAGATTGTAGATGATGAAAAACAAGATTGATTCTCAAATGAAGAGAGTAACCTTGCAATGAGAAAGTGTTGTGTTTTTGAAGGAGAGAAACCTTCAACTTATAGTTGAACTTGAAGAGAGGAGAGGCAAAATTGATGAATGTGGGATCATTCATGGGCCAATGACAAGATGCCACTTGTCAAGGTGTGAGAGGGTGAGGAATGTGCAAGTCTTGGCCAATGTGCCAATTTGAAATTCAAATTTGGATGAAATGACATGTTTAGGGGGGATGAAAGGTGCAATAAATGCCATGTTTGAATTGTGCAAATAGCATTTAAAACCTTGTTGGAAGGACAAGTCCCTTTTGGGGGGAAGATTCAAATTGGAAGAATATTCCATTTTGATGCCATTTTGAATGTAATTAGAAGAAATAATAAATCAAATAAATGATTTATTGGTGCAAGTGGGTGGGTTAGTTAAGAGTTTAGATTTGACTCTAGTTGAGTCAAAAGCTAGAGAGTGGTAATCATGATTAGGAGTTAATTAATTTAGATTAATTAACTTAGGGGATTTTTAGGGATTTGATATTTGATTTTAAATCAATTTGATTTATTAAATCAAATAAGAAGAACTTTAGGAACTTAATTAAATAATTTGATTTATTTAATTAAGTCTAATGAACATTAGGGATTTAATCAATAAAATATTTTAATTGATTAATAGAAGAAATGGATGCTAATCAGAGCGTAATGCATGATGCGTGATGTTAGTTTTGCATGTCTAAATTTTGCCCCTCTTTGAAGCAATGTACTTGTTGCATTGGTTCAAAGAATGATGCTGCCGACATCGAAATTAAAAAATTTCTACTTTTTTCGGATGCCCCAGCAAAAATAAGTATGTTAGTACATTGCCCCCTCGAGAGATCGAGTGAAAAGATCCGATTTGAGGTGGATCTCGTGACAAAGAGGTTCAAAATGGATGTATGGGTTGCGAGACTATATGATCTATATGATAATGATGATGAAAATGAGATGTTTGGAAGATGCTTAAAATAACAACTCTATATTATTTTAAACATGCAATGCATGTGAGATGAATGTGGCATGATTATGTTAGCATGAAAGAAGGTAGAAGAATGAGAGGGATCAACCCTTGAATCCAAGAAGATGCAAAAGTTCAAAAATCCAACTTTATTAGAAATGATGATGTATTGCTTATCCAAGGATGGGAAAAGAGCATACCTTTTTTTATGTTTGATAACACACATAGGTGCGATGCATCAAGGTATTAAGATCAAGGATGGCATTGTGCCTAGTGTGATGGACTTTGACTCGACAATTAGATAGGAGTGCTCTTGTTCACACTTGACATATGGAAACCTTGCTAGGACAGACCCAACAAAGCAAGTATTCGCCAAGTTATTTTACAAGAACATCCAACAAGCACAACAAATAAAAAGATAATGATTATTGCCCCATTCCTTTCTCTCTAAACTTGTTTTGTTTAGGCATCATCGAGAGGTCCTTGGAATGAGCACAAAATAAGATAAGTCAAAAAGACCAAAATAAAGTAAACAAACAAGTTGATGTTCATCGTACCACTAGCCAAGGCTAAACTATTGTGGGGTACCTGATGCTTATGTCCATCATGGGAAAGCTTCATCCTAGGACATGTAGTGATCAGGGTTTTGGTGGGACTGATTGGGTGATAAGCTATTGATACTCTGAGTTGATCAACTTGCTGACTTACTGACTTAGACCTTCGAGACTTTGACAATTAGGGAGTTCACTTCGGAACCTGCTAGACTTGCTTCTGACTGACTCACCAAAGGGTGAGAGTGACGATTGATTTATTATGAGTGATGAAAATCAGAGGTGAAAGCGAGATGAAATGGATGCACCATTTTGGTTTTTTTTTTAGATATTTTGAGGCTGTTTTTGGTATTTTTGGAATTTTACAAATGTTTTTGAGTTTTTTTGATGTTTCAAATATTTTTGGATTTTTTGATTTTATGATTTTTTTTAAATTTTTGATGCATTTTTGACGATTTGGATATGGATATGTGATGATATCAGTGCTCTATTTTGGGATTTTTGTTGAAAACCAAGCTTAATATTGATCAATCGGATTGATGGATTGATAGTTTGACTAAGTGTGTTAAGTCAAAAAGTGATAATGCACTTGTAAATTCCAGGAAGTTGTGTTATCCCAAAGTAAACTCGTACAAAAAGGATAATTTGGCTAGGTGTGTTAAGCCAAACAAGGTGATTATGGATTTGATAATTTGGCTAAGTGTGTTAAGCCAAATAGAGTGATGATAATGAACTTGTAAACCCAAGGAAGTTGTGTTATCCTAGAGTAAACTTGTGCACAAGATGATAGTTTGACTAAGTGTGTTAAGTCAAACAAGGTGATGATTGATTGGATTCGATTGATCAAGATTGATGAAGCTTGATTTGGAACAAAATAGCTTTGATGATTTGATGCGACATTGAAGTACACATTAGATGCAATTGATATTGATTATTTGAATTGATGTTTGATAAAATATCGAGCATGATAAGGAACATCATCTTGTCAAAATATTCCATCGGCTAATGGTTTGGATTTTGGCTCACAAATGATTTGACCAAGTTGATTTCATGTTTTCCAATGCTCGGATCACCACATTAGTTGGAGGATATATACCAAGATTTATTCTCGAAGCAAGATGCAAATATCTGCCCCCAGTGTCTAGCAATGTTTGAATGGCCATGGGTGGAATCTGGGATGAATGGATAAATAGATTATCTTGCGATAAGATAACAGTGTTCAAAATAGAGGATTCTCATTCGGATAATGCTTCAAAGCTTAGATAGCATTGGGTAGGATAGGATCAATGAAAATGATCCATGTCAAGATGTTTACCATAAGCAACTATAAAGTGTGCTCCAAAATTTTATCAAGATCAAGGTAACTTGGACCTTGGATGCAGATGGATAAAAATGTGTTGGATAAATGGTTCGTGGATGAACGAATGATATGGATGGAATGCTAGCTTTATTATGGATGTGATAAGATGCTTTGTTTTGAACTGGCACATGTAGATGCTTGATTCTACATATGACGCCTGTTTGCCAGGTTTTTATCATGGTACCTATCCAAAGCGCCACCGAAATGGTTTTCGCTAGAGGATGATTTTTTTCTTTACTGTTTTCAATCCTTTTTTTTGTTTTGGACTTTTATATTTTTTGATTTTTTTGTATTTTCATGTTTTTTGATTTTTTTGTATTTTCTAAGAGATTTTAAGCTGATACTGAACCACCTAGTGGTGCTGATTTTGATGCTTCTATCATAATGTGCCATCGATATCCTGCTTGTAGAAGTTGCTTTGCTAAGAAACGTGCACTTGAATGCAACTTTTCAGATCCCTGATCTACTTTGCTGATACCGGAGTTAACTCTATCTTTATGCGCACATCACGATAGAGTGCCTTCTGAATCCTTATGATGAAGGGTCGTTGCCAACACTGGTCAATGTGAGAATTAGATACCATGCATGGAGGCATGGATGGAGTGTGTTTAAGAATAAAAGATGGATTGGTTGACAATTTGGAGCCTTTGACACTCCAAACTTAGCAAGATGAGCAATTATGGATGGATACAAAAGTGTGCATGGAATTAGGACCAATTGCTTGATACACTTTGCACGTTGCTTGAGAAGCCTGCTTTTTCTTTCCTGGACATCTTTGATGGATACTTTTCCCTTTTTGATTTTGCCCCATAGTTTCTTTGACTGATGGAGTTTGATAGGGATAGTCATTCTTTGTATTCTTTGGTATCCATTTGTATTTTATTTTTCCTTTGTGCTTCGTCCTTTGATTCAAATCTTTGTTTTGACGTTGGTCCCAATTTGTGGATGGGGTGAGGGGTGGATGAAGATTCATGATATGGGAGGTTGTAGTATTGGCATCAATTTCATCATAAGGATTCTTCGTGCTCCCCATGTTGACGTTTGCTCGAGACGAAGTTGCCCCCAGTTTTGTGGAAGTATTATTGATATGTTGAGATCCCTTGATTGTCGAATAACCAAGGCCTTGATGTTTAGGATTTCCAAAAATCTGCATTGGTTTTAGGATACCTTGTTCATTTAGGCCTAATCCTCTGCCTTGATAATTCATCAGCTGAAAAAATTTCTCTACAATAGGATATGATTTAGCTTGGAAACAAGGTGTTTCTCCTTCTCTGCTCTGTGGTGGATCTTCAAATGTCATAGCTCTTTCATTGATAAGATGATTTTCCCTTACAAAGGTGAGTGATCCAAGTTTATAAGTGATAGGATCTTCCATATGTGGGATGACTTTCTGATTGATATCTTTGGTCTGATCTTGTGGGATATTAGATTGTAATGCTCCTTCAAGAGGTGTTGATGCTTCAATGTCCACACAAAAGTCTTCCTCATGACTCACTTCATAGGATGTTTTTGATTCATGACTTATGCACAAGCCTTCTTCCTGACCCATTTCTGATATGTCTTTGGATTTCTCTGTATCTTGATCATGTGTACAAATGTTAAGAGTAGGAGACTCTTGTTCGGTGGTAATGATTTCAAGAGTATGAGACTCTTGTTTTGAATGAAGATCATCCACGTGTCCATCCAAAGAAAGCATCTCATGGGTAGATGGAGGAGTATGTCCTATGTGGATGTGGTCATCTTGTATGGATAGGAGAGTGTTCATTATATCATTGTAGTAGCTTGGAGATGCAAATTCTTGATCTTGAATGATTTTAGAATTTCTTTTGACATGCTTTGGATCAAGTTCTTGACATGGGTCAATTTCAAAGAATGGATTTCTTTCTTGGATATGTTCATTAGGCAAAGGAAGATTCTCAAATGCCATGAGGTCAAAGGATGGCCATATGTTTTGGAGAGGATCATTGCTAGACCTTGGTGAAAGATGTTGATCATGCTTTGGAACAAATTCTTGAGATATTTCTTCTAACTCATTAGGTGATGTAGAGACATTTTTGATATGATCATTGGTCAAAGGACCTTGATCATCATTTTGAATGATTGTGGTGGGAATTGATTGCAAGCTTTGTTGTGGGAGTAAGGCTTGCATTTTCTACTAAGCCAACAACGCTTGTTGTTGGTCATGTTGTTTTTGTGCCAAGAAAGCTTTTTGTTGGGCTCTTTGTTGTGCTACTTTTTCTTGGATTGCTTGCAATAGTGCTCGGAATTGTGCTTGCGCTTGCGCTTGTTGGGCTACTTGAGCCACTTGTGCTTGCTGAGCAACTAGCTGTGTAGCTTGTTGGGCTTGGAGTGCCTTTTTGTGGGAAGCTTCTTGAGCGGTTTGCAACATGATGGAGAATGAATTGGTCGTGTTGTGTTTTGGCAGTGGTGGTGGTGGATTGGGAATGGTGTTGATTGTTGGGTTTGCTTGGATGGTTGCCACTTGTTGTTGCGATATCGATGGCAAGATGGGATGATTTGGTATGATGTTTTGATGTGGAATTATAGGTTGACTTTGAAAATTATTGTGGTTGAGAATCATATTGCCTTGATTTAGGTAACTTTGATTTTGCATGGTGTTACCTTGACTTGAATCAACATATGGAGTTGTCAACACATTTCTTGGATTTTGAACAACATTGGTTTGATTTTCAATTGTGTCTATCCCAAAATTCACCAAGTATGGATTTGAAATGGTCATGTTTGGTAAATTTGCACTTGGCATGTATGGATTTGGTAGGATGATGTTGTTTGGAAAACTCATGCATTGAGCATTTGGTTGATAGATTTGCAGATTTGGACTTGGATTTAAATCTATCATTGGGAAAGGTGTTCCAAAATTTGGATTGGGTATGCTCATATTTGTTGTACCATTGATGTTTGTATGAGATAATGATCCCATGTATGCATTGTACAAGCTTTGAAAATCAAATGGTATTGCAAGGCTTGGATAGTTTAGTTGATTTGGGTTACTCATGATGGATGGATCAAATTTATATTCCATGCTCCTCTTCTGTTGAGATCAAGTTTGAACCATAAAATGAAGATCAATTTTCAAGAATGTAAGAGATGAACCTCTAATACTTTAGATCGGTCTAAACTTTAGGTTCAAAGAAGTGAAAAACTAGGAAATTTGAAGGATCAAAGCGATAATGAGGATGAGATAAACAGAATATGAGTGATATGGATGAATGGAACTCTTAAAGAAACTTTGAAGGAAATGCTAAACTTTTTAGGACTTTGATTTATCGTGATTGGATTGATGGATTGACTAGGTGTGTTAAGTCAAACAAAATGTGATGAATGTAATCATAAAACTCTTGGAAGTTGTGTTATCCAAGAGTGAACTCCTACAAGATGATAGTTTGACTAAGTGCATCAAGTCAAACATGATGATGATTTGATAATTTGGCGAGTTGTGTTAAGCCAAACAAGATGTTACTTGTAAACCCTAGAAAGTTGTATTATCCAAGAGAGAACTAGTGTATAAGATGATGGTTTTACTAGTTGTGTTAAGTCAAACAAAGTGGTTTGATTTCGCCTAGAAGTTTAGCATAACAGATGTTTACAAAGTTTCCAAGAGTTGGTGAGATGGAAATTTGATTGATTTTGATGGTTGAGAGATGGATGAAAGTGATTGAATTTGATCCTAGATTTGACCTAGAATAACACTTCTGCTTACAAGACCTCGGTGTTGAAGAACATACTATATTTCCTATGGGAGGAAAGTAATCCTTTCAAAAAGTTTGGGATTCTGTTGATAGTAAAACTCATTCAACTCAAGATCTCAAGATGCTCCTCACGAGCTTTTAGACTAAGCTTCTTGAACCTTGGTTTTGGGATTTTGATCATGTTAGAAAACACATGTGTAATCAAATTTGTCTTTTATCTTGTCTTAGTGAATCCTTTTTACCAAAATCACTTGCTTGATTATGTTTTCAAACTGAATGTCTAATATCCTACTTTTGTTTTCATTCCACAAGGTCCATAATGTGGAAATCAAGGAAATTAGGGCAAAATTTTCCTAGGTTTATCCTTAGTGAAAACAAATGACGATAGAATTCGAGCACTTAGAAACCTCTAGGGATAGAATCCCTAGGGAAAGCAAGAGTGTTTTGAATTCTTCAATGATATTTGTTTCCTCTAAGGTGTTTGAAATTTCAAGGTTTCTTGTGTATGTTTGTTTTCCAAATGTTTTCAAGATCAAGCAACGTGTTTTTTCCAAGCACTTTCACACTCCTAGGTTGATGAGACAATACCTTGTTGGGTTCCCACTTGGATAAATCCAGCTGCGCATATCTTGTGCGAATGGCTAAATGCTTGACCACACTGGCTCCCCTCCATGACACTCACTTATTCGGGTCAGCCAAGCATTAGTACCCATGAATCTACCATGGCATACTTTCCATTTCCACAACAAAACCGTATGTTACATGGGGCGGCTTCAAAGGATATGACCTTTTGCACCAACAAGATAGACAAGGTTTTGGCCTTTTTCTAAACAAGGGGTTCTAATTCGGGCATTCCGTTCATGGGGTATTATTCAACATCGGCGAGAATCCATTGCTATCCATCTCGTCAGAATAATCCTCGTGATATTGGCCTTTGTTCCAATATCCACATTTATATACCGGTTGGAAGTCGCTTGGCTTTAGCGTGTTCCCAGTTGGGTCGTTCCCTTGGGTGATTAATTTTTCCCACAAGACAGGCCCTCTAAGATAAACAATAGTGAGCTAACATATCCCGTCGTTCACACAAACCTTGTTGAAAAACAAAGGGGAGAACCTCCGCAATATATCATGCTCACACTCGCATGTTTTGTTCAATTTTAGATCCCAAATCGAAGTGTGGAGGCAATATTTTTGAAAACTTAATATCATAAAAAAAACTTTTGATTCTCAAGATCGCCGTGAGGCGCGAGAGAAGCACATATGCCTTTTTGATGATATTACTTTGTGAAAAAGATTGCAAAATATGACAAACAGTTGTTCATTTTAAGTCCCAAAAGCAGTGATGAGTTCATTTTAAAAGCACCAATTGAAGTGTGAAGTTTTGCCTTGTTCAATTTTAAGTCCAAATTGTGATTCTAGTAAATGCTTCTAAGGTTCAATTTTAACCAAGTTGAAAATATCAAGTCAAATGGTTAATTTTAAACCCAAAAGAAAGATGAGTTGGTCCAAAACATAAAACTAAAGCAGTAATTGAAGCCTCAGATTTTAACAATAAGCACTAAAAAATGCTTTTTCCCAATCTTGATTTCAATGTTCAAAGATTAGTTTTCCTCAATTCCAATCTTCTATTTGATTCTCCAAAGATTGCAATGTATTTTCATCTAATGTTGTTCCTCTTTAACTCTGCTTTTTTTTTTTTAGGTTTCAAAAGTAGATCAAGTTTGCAAAAACCATCAATTATCTCCACCTTTGTCAACAAAATTTCCTGCACAAGAGACTTAGAGATATTAATGTTGAGGCTGATAAAATGAATCTATATACATAAATTTCATGTCTGACATCATAAATGCATACAAAATTGTAATTTGTAGACAATAGTGAATATTGACTATAGAGAAATAAAAGCACAAGTAATTTACTCCCCTTTCACCAATTCAACCACGCTTCTCAAAGGCCTGCCTAATCACAACTACACTTCTAATCTTAATAAAATGTGGTTGACATGCCCCATCAATCACTTAGAATCAAGATTTTGACAGAAGGCAAGGAAGATATGTTTTACAAGAAAACACATCCATTAATATCAGACATTAATATTGATGAATTTTCATTGATACTCTATCCATATCTTGATATTTTGATTCTGTCATTGGGCCCAAGGATGATATTACGCCACTATGACCTAAGCTACTACATCGTGATCTGCAATAAAAAAATGTATATCTATCAGCAATAGACAAGAAAAGAACCATCATTGACATCGATTTTGAGAGTTTACAGCCCAAGATTCAAAAAGATTGAATCGTTGTCATGCATCTTCAAAACGTCCTCACTATCCTGGAACACCTATTTAATGCCGAGGAGCTCTAAACTATTAAAGCTATATCATCGTCCTTTTGATCATGATTATCCTCTGTACAAAGACAGCGGCGGTAGTGGCAGGGATATAATATTATAATATCTAGTGCATGGGGTCGTTTATCCCTGCAATTTACCTGAATGTTTTCTTTTCCATAGAGAGAATGCCACTACGGAAAGACTTGTAGGTAACTATCGCTGTTGCAGAGATCATGTTTCAAACTTTATAGCTAAAAAAAAAAATCTCATTGATTTGACAGTGAATAAACCTCAATCAATGCCATCCATACAAATCCAATGCCTCTGTTTTGATTACCCCTTTCTTTGGCAGTCTCTCTGTCAAAATGAAATATGCCTTCCTGATGACAGTGAAGAGAGTGATGAGGATGAAAAAGAAACTGTTAGAATCCCTTTAAATGATAATCTTAGTCATGCGAGGACTAATGGGTCTAGTTTGGAGCTCCCGGGATTGATTCACGTGACGAAGATGATGAAGAAGACCCCTTGTCTGAAGAGGAGGAAGCCGCACGGTTTCGACAGTCAGCTATGGCTACCAAGGCGGCCAATTTTGGGGCCCAGGTTCATGAAGTAAGCTCTTCTAATGATGATGATGTTTGAAGATGAGGATGACGACAGTGAGTAGTGGACAAATTGTGAGAAGGAACGAAGTTCATGAAATTGATGAAGAGGATGAGAATGGGGAATTCGGTGAGGAGGATGATGACCAGGAGGAAGGGGTCGAGTACGATGAAGAGGGAGTTGATAAAGAGGAAGAGGATTATGGCACAGAGTATCTTGTTCAGCCAGTGAGATCAGCAGAAGAGGAAGAAGAAACCAGTGACTTTGAACTAGGCCTCGAAAATGGAGAAGATGAAGATGATGATTTAGAAGAGGATGGTAAATAGAAGTGGAAACAAGCAACAACGTCAAAGAGAAAGAGAGATCAATCTGATCAAACAGATGATAGTGATGATGAGGAGAGACCAAACAAGCACTAGTTTGTTGTTGTTGTATTCATGTGCACTGACATCCAACTTTTTCCTCTTTCTTGGCTAGGAATGGATTTGGCTTGGACGCTTAGATGGTCTCCTTGCTGTAAACATGTTATCTTATACAAAAAGTGTTCAAAATTTTTTATCTTTTTTTTTTTTACTTTGTAACAAATGTAAAATTCAACATAGCACCATAGGTCGAGCTTTAGCCCTAGTCTAGATGCATCATTTCTAGACAAATGTTGACCTAATTATGCTTCATTAGATATTGACAGATCATATAGGAAGGAAAAAGAGTTACTGTGCTGAAAATTCATTTAAATAACAAAGGAAGACTTTTATGGTGCGCATTCACTTTAGACTTTAGTTGGACAGCCAATAAAGAGTTTCTAGATGACATGTGAATGATGCTCTCTATTGCATTTTGATTGATTCCATCTTTATTATATGTCTTAGCCAAGACGTAAAAAAAAAAGCAACCAATATTTTACTTTCATATTGAAACAACAAAGATATCAAATGCATATAACACAATGACATATCATTTCTATCAAATGCATTCAAATATGCCTTCCTTCTAGCGCCATTTTGTGGACATGAAAATTTGCAAATGAGAGATTTAAACAATTTCATGTTGTTAGCACAAAAGTTAGTTTAAATTAGCAAACTTAAACATCCCTATGAAATATAGAATCATGTTAAACAATGAAACTAATAAGAACAATGCAAAAACATGAATCATTCCTATCCCATAGTGGATTGGTGCTCTTTGAGTATGTGAAAGAGCCCTTTCCCAATCCTTGATAAGCTTAGTGATATGATAGACAATGAGATGCTTGAACTCAAGTTGCCTATAGTGTAGATGATGAAAAGCAAGATTGATTCTAAAATGAAGAGAGTAACCTTGCAATGAGAAAGTGTTGTGTTTTTGAAGGAGAGAAGCCTTCAACTTATAGTTGAACTTGAAGAGAGGAGAGGCTAAATTGATGAATGTGGGATCATTCATGGGCCAATGACAAGATGCCACTTGTCAAGGTGTGAGAGGGTGAGGAATGTGCAAGTCTTGGCCAATGTGCCAATTTGAAATTCAAATTTGGATGAAACGACATGTTTAGGGGGGATGAAAGGTGCAATAAATGCCATGTTTGACTTGTGCAAATAGCATTTAAAACCTTATTGGAAGGGACAAGTCCCTTTTGGGGGGAAGATTCAAATTGGAAGAATATTCCATTTTGATGCCATTTTGAATGTAATTAGAAGAAATAATAAATCAAATAAATGATTTATTGGTGCAAGTGGGTGGGTTAGTTAAGAGTTTAGATTTGACTCTAGTTGAGTCAAAAGCTAGAGAGTGGTAATCATGATTAGGAGTTAATTAATTTAGATTAATTAACTTAGGGGATTTTTAGAGATTTGATATTTGATTTCAAATCAATTTGATTTATTAAGTCAAATAAGAAGAACTTTAGGAACTTAATTAAATAATTTGATTTATTTAATTAAGTCTAATGAACATTAGGGATTTAATCAATAAAATATTTTAATTGATTAATAGAAGAAATGGATGCTAATCAGAGCGTAATGCATGATGCATGATGTTGGTTTTGCATGTCTACAAAAACCATAGTGAGACAAGCACGTTCAATAAATCTATAGTTGAGTTCATACCCAACTAGTGTGCAACTAATGTAATAGATTGCTCATTATTTCTCACAATGATCATTTTATGTAGGAAATGCCCCCAATATGGAAGTGGTAGCTAATATGTAATGGAGTAGGGGTTTACCATCTATTGGTGGCATCAAAATAGGAGGTGTAAAGAGGTACTCTTTAATCTATT
The DNA here is from genome assembly GCA_007115665.2 of Sequoiadendron giganteum. NCBI lineage: Eukaryota > Viridiplantae > Streptophyta > Pinopsida > Cupressales > Cupressaceae > Sequoiadendron > Sequoiadendron giganteum. The sequence continues at coordinate 526,008,487 of CM021100.1, read as the reverse complement.
GAAAAGATGCCTCACACTTATTTTTCCATATAAAAGGAATTCCCTTGCATAAAAAATACTAAAAAGGATGAAATTTATCTACAAGTTGAGCAATGAAGGATCTAATGGTTTGAATTCAGCCTTTCAATGTCTTGAGTTGACTGATTCCTATTGGGGGAGGCATATCTAATATAGATTTTACTTTTGTTGGGTCCAGTTCAATGCCTCTATGGGAAACTATGTATCCTAAGAGCTTTCTTGATGTCATTCCGAAGACATTTTTTTGGATTTAGACAGACTTTATATTCTTCAATTTTTTTGAAAATTTTGTCTAGGACTCTTAAATGATCACCACATGTCAAGGATTTCGCCAAAAGGTCATCAACATAATATTCCATCAAAGTGTGCATGAGATCATGAAATATGTTGTTTATAACTCTCTGATAGGTTGCACCTTCATCTTTAAGGCCAAAGGGCATGAAATTCTAATAGTACGTACCCCATGGCCATGTGAATGTTGTCTTATGATGATCTTTAGGAGCAATATGGATTTGAGGAGTAATACGGATTTTAGGATCGATACGGATTTGATTATACCCCGAGAAGCCATCCATGAGGGATAACATCTTGTAACATGTCATTAGATCTACTATGATGTCTATGTTGGGAAGTGGGAAGTCATATTCTGGACATGCTTTGTTCAGGTAATGGAAATCTATGCAAATATAGATTTTTCCATTAATTTTATTTATTGGTACAAGGTTTGAGATCCATTTTGTATAGTAAATAGGTCTTATGAAAGCAACATCCAGTAATTTATTGAGTTTATCTTTGACCAATAGAGCTATATGAGGATAGATTTTTCTAAGCTTTTATTTAATAGGATTTACATTTGGAGGCAATGGTAAATGATGTAGGAGCAATTTTTGGGTCCAACCTAGGAATGTCAGCATAAGACCATGCAAAATTGACTTGATGTTTGGTGAAAAGTTCTTCAAATTGTAGTTTTTCTTCTTCTGTCACGGATGCTGCAAAGAGAACAATTTTAGAATTATTTGTTGTACCTATATTGACTTCCCTTACTTCTTCAATCAAAATCAAGGATCTCTCTTGATTAATGGGAGGAAATTCCAACCCTCAATCCTTGGGTGCCTTAGAGAGGTTTTCACCCTTGGATACATCATTTATTTTTCCTTTTCCTTGTCAGAAGGCACCTTGCGGTTTTCACCTAAAGACCTTGCATTATTTACTTTATTTCTTTCATTTTTTTAATTTTTTTTATCAATTTTTTATGACTAGAGGGTGAAATAGTCTCACCGAAATATGTTGCAACATCAAGATCTATAGTAAAACTAGCCCTATGGTCTCCATGTTGTATGCATTCTCATAGTCCCATGAATTTAACGATGTCTTCATCATTTTAAAATATGTCAAAAGTGGGTGGATCTTTCTAGTTCTAATTGAATAATTATGGGTAAATGAGGGAAATGCCATCATTGGTATTATTGAAGGATGGAGAAGAAAAAATAAGCGTAAATATGGATTCATTATCAAGGTCCCAAAAGGATTATATCCCTGCTCTTTCTTTTGTGGTCTTTGGTGGGTCAGGTTCGCAAAAGGAATCGATGTGAATATTAATATCCATGAGGTTGGTAAAGGATGGATGACATGTATCAAACTCATGAAATACATAGTCAAGCTCATAGTCACTAGTGGTACAAGAATCCCACTCATATTCATTAGAGTCAGTGTCACTATCGTAGAGGTTAGTGGGGTTTTTAGATGTCTTGACATCTTTCAAATCACTCACATCCTTATTTGAAGGCACCTTAGTACTTGAAATTCCAATCTTAATTGGTACAAATCCTAGCCCGAAGTTCTTTGGTCGTTTGAGAGGAATCAAGGGTTCTCTCATTCCATTTTTGTGTATGTCAAGCCCATTGGTTCTATCATAACCCTTTTTTTTTAATCATTTGAAAGCCTTTACCATATTGTTCTGTGGATAGTGGCAAAAAATCTTCGTCTTTGTAGATCCAATTTGAAATATCATCAATGTCCTCTTTGTTTAACTCTCCCCAACTTGTAAAGGTGGTGGTGGGGGAAATTTTGATAGAAACTTTAGGTTCCATCTTGTAGATGGGATTTCCATAGGACTTTGGTATCTTGGTGATGTAAAAGGAAGTGTTCTAATGATATTCCCCACACCCCTTGTCCTAGATCTGAATCTTTGGATTGGCGGATGGAATGGTGAATGTGGAGGATTTAGTGAAAGTGGATGGATCCATGTAATTAGATTGAGTGGATGTTGTAGCTTCATAGTTTTAGGCACTTGATGCTCAAGGACTTCTCTCAAGTTAGTGTAATAATGAAAGTTGTCAGGATCTTCATTGATTGTGATTTCAGTGCCATTGGAAGGAAACTTCAGACATTGATGGTATGTGGAGGGGATGACTTTCATGGAATGGATCCATCGTCGGCCAAGGATTAGGTTGTATGGTAGTTCAAGATCCAAGAATTGGAATTTGGTATCTATTGATGTCGATCCAATCTTGATATGCAGTATGATAACACCCTTGGAAGAATGTTCTTCATCATCATAGGCTTTGATGACAATTATCTTAGTTCTATCCTCACATGTTTTAGATAGACCTAATGCCTTCACTAGTTTTAGAGTGTAAATTTTCAATCTTGTTCCACCATCTACTAGGACTCATCTCACCTTGTTTTTTTTATAAAGACCTCAAGGTGCAATGGGTTGTTATGTTTTTACTTTGAGGTAGAGTAATCTTTGTCAAAAACAGAGACATGGTGGGAATTGGCCAAGTATCCAACCATGGCTTCAAATCGGTTGACGTCGAAGTCAATAGGGATAGAGATTTATTTCAAATCCTTATCAAGGATAGCTTTGTGTTTGGGTGATATGTGTAGAAGCTCAAGGATGGAAATTTGTGTGGGTATCTTTCCCAATTGGTCCATAAGGTTAGATTAGGCTTTGGATTGTGGTCGGTTTGGAGGAGGACCAAATATGGTAACCTTAGCTCTATAGGTAGTGACAAATTTTTTAGGTTGTTTCTTAATTGTGATCATGTTAACATGATCATCAACAACTCAAAGGTGATTAATAATTTTGTAGTCAAAAGAGGCATTGGTTTAACTGGCATGGTTGTTTGTTTTTTGACCCAAACTAGAGGCTTTTCCATGATCTTGGAATGGATTCTTGAAAATCATATGGTCTTTATTGGAATTTTTTTGTTGTCCGTCGACCTCTATGGTATCGTTTTCAATTAGCTCTTGAACTAGGTTCTTCAATAGATGACATGATGAGGTCTTATGCCCTTTGATGTGGTGGTAATCACAAAAGGCTTTGTCATCCCACCAAGAGGGTTTGAATTATCCTAGGTCGTATGGTTTAGGCTCTTGGAGTTGTATAAATTTTTATTGTAGTAGCTTATTTAGGACAAATTTAATTGGTTCTGGTAAAGGAGTGTATTGTCCCTATGTGTATTGCCTTGGTTGTCTTGCGGGTTCCCAATTTTAATGTTTTGTATCATGTTAGCTGCATCATTGGAAACATATGATGTGTTATTGTGCATATTGGGTGCTTTGAGAGTCGATGTGAGACCTGTTCTATTCATAGCTCTAGCATTTATGACTCCATCATTTATTACATTCTTATTGTGGGACCTGTGTGTGTGAATATGTGGAGTAACTAGAAAGATAAACCAACACACCAATAAGACATTAGATCAAAGCATACTAATTAAAAATTAACAAAAACTCAAACAAAAATTCCTTCAAAAGAATCTTATTGTGATCTATCTCCAAGGATTTGTTGCAAGTACTAGCCCTCAATTGGTGTAAGCAACAACTTCTTAGAATAAGAACTTCGAAGAATGAGCTTATGCAAAATGAATGTCTATTTGCTAAATGATTTAAGCTATGAAATTGAAAACTAAGATGTTATGAACTTGAAATGCTATGCTTCAAAATATTGCTAAAATTTTGATTAGAATGCAACTATAAAAAATACACTAAACTCACAAAATCTAGGATCCTTTTCAACTTACAAAAGCATTGTACTTATAGATTTTTGGAGGCAAGAATCTAGTTGGCAAAGATCACCAGTTGAAATCAAGCCTATCAAGATGAATGGTGAGAGATTTTGAAAGTTGAGAGAATAATGGGAAATGTTTCCTCCTACACAACCCTTTCTATTCAAAACTGAATGAAATTATCATTTGTGCATAGGAGTTAGTTGGTATTTGAGGATAAATCCTATAATTAAATAATTAAGTTATTTAATTATATGTGACAGATTTTAGAAGCTTCCATAATTAAATAACTAATATTTAATTATGTGTGAAGTGAGGAAGGTGTTTTAGTTAAATATTTATGAAATTTAAATAAATGTGGAGTGAAGAAGGAATATGGAAGAATATTATTTTTTTTAAATTTTAAATTCAAATTTATGATAATTAATATAAATAAATTATAAAATACATTTAATTAATTAAGAGGAAAATGAAAAATAATAATAAATAAATAAGCTTATTTATTTAATTAAATTAGAAGAATTAGAAAGTGAACGATATAGATAAATAATTAAATTTATTTATATGTAGATGACTTTAGAAGATTAATTAAATAAATAATTAACATGCTTGATTTATAATGACCATTTTTAGATCTATACATTTTTCCCCTCTTTAAAGTGATGTGCTTTACACATTGCTTCAAAGAAAAATTCAGATTTTTGGAAAATTTTCCCTTAACTTTGAAAATTTGACTGATGATTCTATATGCCCCCTTAGGAGATAGATCATGTTGATTTGATGATGATGATGATGATGATTCGAAGATTCGAGAGATTCAATGTAACTTGGCAGTTTATCTCCCGATATTTGCACTCCTTGTGGTTAAAATAAAAATTACCCTACCTTATTTACCCTCTTAAAAGGTGGAAAATGGTAAAATTCATTGTCATTTGAATAGTTACATTTTGTGATTCCAGAGCTCTGCGAGAGTAGATTTCAAGATGTTGATCCACTACGAGCACCATAGATTTGATCAGGCCTAATGACATCAATGACCAGCAGCATACAAATCTTTAGTAAGATCGTACAACCCTACGTTGTAAATTTTTGCTGATTTTTGTTTGAAGTTCAAATTTTTAGATTTTCAAATTTTTGTTTTAGTGCATAGTATCATGAGTTAGCGCATGCAAGCTCTATTCTAGCACATAGATTTGGTAATTTAGGACATAGATGATAACACATAGATTGAATAGATTAGCACATAGGAGTGCTAGTTTAGCACATAGGTGAAAACCACACATATGATGCTCGAATAGCATATAGAATGAGGGATTTAGCGCATAGGCTAGAATAATGCATTGTTTAGATAATATAATGCATATACTTGATAGAATAGCACATTTGTGATTTAGCACTTTGGACGTCTATTTTAGCACAACCATGGATAAAGTAGTGCATTTGATGAAATAGCGCATTGAAAGTCTATTTTAGTGTATCCATGAAATTTATCAAAATTTGAAACTTTGAGATAGATTTGCTGATTTCTTGATGTTTGTTTCTATATTAGACAACAGATTGAATGAATTCAAGTATCATCAAGGATAAATTGTCATGATTTTGATGGTGATCTGATAAATTTGTTCTTGTGCTTGAAAAAAAATAGTAAGATGATGTTGATTTTGATAAATTTTCTTTCATGTTGAATGAAAAAAATTAGTAATTATGTTGATTTTGATAAATTTGCTTTCAAGTTGAATGAAAAAAATAATAGTAATGATATCATGATATGTTGTTGATGTTGATTTTGGCGTTGACGATTCTGATAAATTTCTTTCATGTTGGATGAAAAGAAAATAGTAATGATAGATTTGTTTATGATATGATTCACTTGCTTCATTGACATGATTGATTGGTTTCCTGATCGATGATCTGATTGAATGATGTTATGATGTTGTAGGAGGATTTTAAAGTCCTCTAGATCAAATAGATATTTCCTCACACTTGGGAGATGATTCCCAATTTATCTTAGTCAGAGATAGGGGTCATTTTGAGATGTGGTTTGGGATCACTTTTGAGGATCCCTCAATCTAGGGTCAACATAGCACTGTTGACTGCCTTAGCTGACAAATGGAATAGGTAGCATAACACATTTAACTTTCCAACTGGAGAGATCACTGTGACACCAGACGATGTGTATAGTATTTTGGGAATCCCTGTGGTTGGTGAGCTTGTGGTTTATGACCACAAGGAGGCTGCAGGTAGACATGCTCTACAATGAGTGTTTCAAGATCCAAGGATTAGTGGATATGAAAGCCCTTGGAGGGATATGATAGAGGGTTATGCCCCACTTCCCTTAGTTTTGGAAGGTTTCATTGGTGGTTTCCTTTGTCCTAATCATAGGTCAAAGGGACTATCAGTAGGTTAGGGGCAGATATAGGAGGACATGATCCTTCACTAGACTAGATATGCATGGGGATCTTGCATGCTTACTCATCTATACCACGATCTTCATTAGGTGGTATATACAAATGGGAAGAGTATATATTGTGGGGTGACTCTTCTTTAGATATTTGCATGGGAGCACATCGCCATCACCCACCCCTTCGCACAGAGAGATTGAATGTTGGGTCATGCATATGTGTATGCATATGCACATTCACTTGTCCAGCCCATGCTAGGCAAGTTGGAGTACTGGTGACATATTTTAGATGATATGGATACTGTTATCTAGAGACCCTTTGAAGATTGCAAGGCATGGGATGATGATGATAATGAGCTACCATTTTGTGGCATCACTAGATACTTGATTGGTTGCAATCCATTTACCATTGAGGGATTTTTGGATATGTGGATGTTGAGATAGTATGGACAAGTTCTAATGATGCCTCAGGGTGTAGCTCACTATGCAAGGCAGTTGGAGGATGTGGCAGAGTGGGGACCCTTCATTGCATTTGAGGTAGCGAGTGCAAAGTATCTTGGGTTACAATTAGAGTTCTGGGATATCCACCCAAAGGTCCCAGATGCCCGGATGACTAAGGATTACATTTCATACTTTTATACTCATCCATTCCCTAGATTAAATAGTCTGGATGAGCTTGCCCCAAGATTAGGTGGACCAACATTATAGTGAGCATGACGACAACCATAGGTACCAGAAGAGGTAGAGGCATAGGTAGGAGGATAGGCAGAGGGACAGGGAGAGTAGACTCTTGGAGGAGAGGAGGATATAGGTGGGGTGCCCATGGATATTGATGATGAGGAGGATGATAGTTGTTGGAGTTGAGAAGATACAACTTCATAGGAGCCCAGTGACCTCTGCAAGCAATAATACCTATTACAAGGAGAAGCAAAGAGAAGCAACAAAGAAAATGCTCAAAAATGTGGAGCAATGTATTCACCCAAAATGTTAAATGAATAATTAATACAAAAAATAGTTTTCAACCATATATAGATGAAAATCCTAAAAAGGAAAACCCTAGGCTTGCACAATAATAATTAATAAAGTAATTAATTATTATGCACCTAATGTTAGCTTAAGTGAAAAGAGGTAAAAGGGAACTTTAAGTAATTAAACAAATATTTTTTAATTAATAAAGTAAATAATCGATTACTCCAACACCCCCCCTTAAGCTAGACTTAGGGAGAAGCTAAAACCTATAAGAAGCTACTGAAAGCAAAAGTAATGGGTCTTGAAAACAAGGCCAGATCAGGTACCCATGTACAAAATCAATGCAAACTAAATGAAATGGGGTAAAGGAGAAAACCCAGTGGGAACGAAACTCCTCTCCAAAATAGAATGCAAGGAAGGAATGTAATGCACTAATGAAAGAAGGATAGGAGGTGGATAACATGATACCCCCCATAGACAACTTCTATCATATAAGTACATGGAAAATGGTCTCCATAGGAGAGATAGAAAGAGAGAAGAAGCCCCCCCCACAATGAGGAAAATCCTGTCACAATGGTAGATGCCTGATGTAGAATCCAAAAGGAGATCCTGAACCAACAAATGATATTCCTCCCCTTGGGAAGAAACGGATCCAAAGGACGATGTCAAAGAAACCCTATGAAGAATGATGAATCAATCTCTCTCAAGATGTGTGCCATGATAGGATGCTGAAGAATCTCATTGTCTGAGCTGAAACAAATGATGCCAAATCCGAACTGATGTGGAGAATACTAAAATGCAACTTCTAAATGCACGGATAATGGTGGGAAAACAGTGATAACCTAACTGTCAAGGTAGACGAGATGAATGTCCTCAAAATAATCCTCCAAATCTGCAATATAGGACTCCACAAACAAGAAAGATATGTCTGCAACATAAGAGTCCAAAGTAGCTATGTCTGGAAGATGTATGATTCCCTGCTGCACTGAATCAAGAACAACATGAGATGTTGATGAAGTCTCAGTCTAAAGAGTAGGAACTATGAGACAAACCTCTGATCCATCGGAACATGTAAGGGTGTCTAAATACTCAAGCTCCTCTAAAATATCATGATCAAAGGGTGTATTCTCTCTCCATGCAATGGGTAAGAGACAATCTAAAGCAGGATCCTCTGGGAATGGAGAGAGAATTGGGTCTCCGTAGATCTCCCAAAGATGTGTCTAAAGTGGGTGAGGACAATCAATGTCCGATATAGCCAACACAGTGTCATGATCAACACTAGACAATATAAGTCCTACTATGTGATTTCTAATGATATCCCATGCTAATTTTCCCTCTAAATTTGTTGGTTCAGGTATGAGATCATATAAATAAGGCAAAATATTAAGCCACATACAATGTGTAAGTATACTCTTTTCCCATGACTCATAATTACCCCATTCCAGAATAACAACTAAAGGGTGAGTAGAAAAACCCATGATAACTCTTCAAATGAAAAATTCAGAGACTAATGATCTTAGCAATAATAAAGCATATCAACATAACCCATCCAACGCAAACAAAATCCATGTAGGAGCCAGGATGACCAAGTAATTTAGAAAAGTGTAAAAACACACAAAGCTGAATAAAAAATACCTAGTAAATATTCTGATACAATATACTATATATCTGGAAATATCAGTGTAATACCTTTCCAACGCCTATTTGTTTGCGCAAAACGGAGTTCAGACACAAAAGATACGCCCCTTGGAGTGAAAAAACCAAGTTCTGACATTGACTGGAAAAAATGACAGAAAAATGGAAAAATCAGAAAAAATTACTAGTGCCACTAGAACAGCACGAGAACCAGCTTTCTGATGATATCTCGTTTTTAAAAATCTGAGAAAAAAATCCCGTTTTACACCTGATTTAGTGCAAGCTACTCAAAAGGGGAAAAAAAATTTCACAGCCCTTAGGGGCTAAAAAATCCATCGGCCCTTGGCCACATGGCCGACTAGGGGGTTGGTGGCTAGGTGTTGGGCGGGCGGCCCCTGGTTCCTCATATGACTTGGCGGGTAGAGTTAAGCCCTCAAGGGCTATGCATGCCACCGGCGGTTGGGAACTTAGCGCCTAGTCACCACATGACCACGGCGGATGGTGGAAGCCTGCGAGGGTTGGGCACTATGGAGTGGTGGAGCTCGGTGGCGGAGCACGAGGTAGGGGTGGCCGAGGGCAGCGCGGTGGCCAATAGGGGTGGAGCGGAGGCCAGGTGGTGTAGCGGGTGGTGCGGGCGGAGCGCGGAGCTCAGCAATGGAGCGCAGAGCGGGGTTGGCTGAGGGCGGCGCGGTGGCCAGCAGGTGGCCGATAGGGGTGGAGTGGCGGCCGGGCAGTGCAGCAGTGGCCGACGGGTGGCGTGTCGGCAATGCGACCAATATATGCACGCATCACAAAAAAAACAAAAAATGTTTGGTTTTTTCTTTTTATAATTTTTTTTTTGCACTTTGTGCTGTGGGGGGGCATACGTCCAAAACCCTAAAAAAAATTTTCATCCCTGGTTGACTGTAACCAAAATCGATAATTTGAAAATCAATTTAGGGGTTTTTGGGCGCTGCGAATCCAATTGCACTATCCGTTTGGGCCCAAAGTGAGCCCAAAAATAGGAGTATGCTGAATCCACAAGAAGAAACCTTAGAACCCTACATCTACTTCCAATGCAAAAAACTCAAAACAGGAACAAGCAGCTGCAGATCTGAAGCTTTGATACCATGTTGGAGTTGAGGAGATACAACTTCATAGGAGCCCAGTGACCTCTGCAAGCAATAATACCTGTTTTAAGGAGAAGAAAAGAGAAGCAACAAAGAAAATGCTCAAGAATGTGGAGTAGTGTATTCACCCAAAATGTAAAATGAATAATTAATACAAAACATAGTTTTCAACCATATATAGATGAAAACCCTAAAAAGGAAAACCATAGGCTTGCACAATAATAATTAATAAAGTAATTAATTATCATGCACCTAATGTTAGCTTAAGTGAAAAGAAGTAAAAGGAAACTTTAAGTAATTAAACAAATATTGTTTAATTAATAAAGTAAATAACCAATTACTCTAACAATAGTTTGGATGATGATGATGATGATGGGGATGATAGAGGTGGTGGAGATGGCAGGAAAAGATATTTCTTTGATATACCATTTAGGACTTGGCCCCACACTACCCGAGTTGTGGTATAGGAACCTTTTGCACCAAGGATTACTAGCAAGGTTAGATTGATTCTTTACAGTCATAGGTATAGGATCTCCAGAGCTAGTTAGTGCAGGTACATGCCACAATTAGTTAGCTATAGGCACATATAGGCCAGCTTAAATTAGAGAGGGATAACTACCGAGAGTGATGTGTATAGGCAGAGGGGGTAGGTTAGAGGCTTCTGAGATCAGTTGAGTACCTCCATTAGAGAGGTTGTTACAGAGGGGCTGGAGACTGCCCGTTAGTGTGAGTATTATAAGATAAGATAATTTGAGGTGGTACCCTCTGAGCGGAGGATATCATACAAATAGTTAGGCACCCGATCCCACATCGACTGATGTAGTCACACCAAGAGTGCCACCAAGAGTGTGTTATAGCCTATCAGACGAGAGATAAGTGCTTCAGGTAGTAGAGATCCAGCGAAACCCACCACCTCTGGAGATAGTAGTAGCCATGACCCTCACATAGATGCCCCACGTAGATGATATTCTATACCCCAAATTTGTATCTTATGTATCTCTTTCAGATATTTGATGAGATTATGATATTCAATGACAGTTTTGATTATCCATGTGTCCTTGATTATGTTATGATGGATGGTTATGTATGAATTTTTATTTCTATATGCCATGTTATTTATGATTATGTATGTTTATGGATGATGGATGCATATGATATGAATAATGATGATTATGATATAATTTTTATGATGATGATGATTATGGTTTGATGAGTATGCTTTATGATTTGATGAAATTTGCAAATGGAATGATTTTTATGAATTTGATATGATAAATATGGATAATGCAATGTGAATGATTTTATGATTCTATATGATGTATGAAATGAATTCCATGAATGTGTTTTCCTCTTTTCAATGTATGATTATGCAAATGATGATGATGATGTAATTGTCATGTTTATTATGATTAAAATATCAAATGAATGATATGCAAGTTGATATGAAAATGATAATGATATGAATATGAAAAATAAATGATATATGATAATGAATCCTAAATGATATGAATCTATATATAAAAATATGAGAATAATATAAATAAATGAAATGTACAATGATATGAAACTATAAATGATAATGACAATGAAAATGATGATAATGAAAAGTGAATCCTAAATGATATGATAGGAAAAATACAATGATAAGATTGTAATGCAAGACATGATATGAGAATGATATGTAATATACAAATGAGATGAATGATTAATTATAAGACAATGAAACAATGTAAAAAATTTATGATGAAGATATGATATGTGAAAATGATAATAATTGTGCCCGTAATGAAATGGGTTTATAAATGAACTGAATGAACTGAATTGCAATGAAATGCAAATTAAATGTAATAAATGTTGATATAAAATGATATGAAATGATATGCAACTAATTGGTGAAATAACATGCAACTTAAGATGACATGATCTCATAAAAAATAAATGAGATTAGTTATGAAAATGAAAGATGATAACCCAAATTACAATGTAAAATGAAATATAAATGACATCATGAGATATGAAAATGAAAATGATGTGAAAGTGACATGAAAATCATAATGAAAATGAGATGCAATAAATGACCAAGTGTACTCAATCTTCATTAAAAGGGATATGTATATTTGCTAACCTCCAAAAATCTATCATACTTCAATAAAATTGAATACAATCTATATGAACTATGCAGACCTAACATGTCAGATGAACCATTTCATTGTTGTCATTTTGCAAACCAATTTTGTGCTTGATTTTCATCATTGACCCTTTTGATATGTTTAAAGTGAGTACACGAATCAAAGGGGATATTAGTACCGATGATGACCTAGGTACAAATTTCATGATGTTTGATTAAAAAAGTTAATACAAGCATCAAAGGGGATATTAGCGCTGATGATGACCTAAGTACAAATTTCATAATGTTTGATATAGAAAGTTAATACAATCATCATGGTATAATTGAATCAAGATGACCTAAGTATTGCTTGTGTAAACAAAACAGAGAAAATTTTTCCTATGTAAATTTGGAAATGTCATCAATGATACGTTGTAGAGCATGTCCCATGACAAATTTGCACAATAATATTGATTAGCTCGTATACAACAATCAAATAAAAATTGTATTCCTTCCTTGTAACTCTGGTTTAGTACATCATTGAGTCACTCTAGAGATATGATGTCATCAAATTTCAAAACAATAGTTCAACTTATACTTTAGGTGTTCCAATCATTTTATTTAGATTAAGATCATCCAATTTGGTTCAGTTTTATGTGTGACATGTATAATAGCTATTTTGACTAGTCTTGATTGGATATTTGATTGTTGATTTAATATTCTGATACTTGACACATGTTTTTTTCCTACTAAAAAGTTCAAAGAGTTGATTTCCCAAAGTAAATTTGCACCTTTACTCTAGATTATACATGACCTACTACTTGGAATACCAACAATGATCATCAAGCCATTATGAAATCCATGTCATTTCAAGGAAATGTTCTATGCATGATGTAGATATGATGGCCAGTTGCAGATTTGATGCTGATAAATATGGCTATCAATAAACAATGCAGGATGTAGCCTAATAGATGGGAGAGCCAACTAAATAAAAAATAATGCCTTTTTGCTAGGTTTTCACCACCTATTTTTATTGCACTTTGTTAGATTTTTAGATTTTTTTGTTGTTCCTAAGACACCTGTTTGCTAGGTTTTCATCAAGGCAAGAATTTTTTTTATTTTTGACTTTTTTGTATTTTCTCTTTTTTCTCTTTTTACGTGTTTTCTCTTTGTTTTTTTTTTTTTGTATTTTCAAAAGGATGCCTATTTTCTAGGTTTTCACCCTGATGATGACATTTTCAGGACTTTTTATGTTGTTTTTGGCAATTTTCAAACATAGAACTTCTTCAAATGGATATTGTTGGTTGGATCTTCAAGAAGGTCCCCTTCTAACGTAGATAGTTGATATGCCCCTAATCCATATGCTGCAATAATGACAAGTGGACCTAGCGAATTGGGTTGAAATTTTCCTTTCTTTTCCCAATCTTTTTGATTGTGTGGGTTTTATTTCAGGACAAAATCACCCACTTGAAATGTGCCTGTTATGACCCTATGATTGTAGTTGTGGGACATGATTTTTTGGTAACCCTTCAAGTGATTGGCTGCTCTTTGTCATCTGTCATCAAGTAGCTCCAATTCTTGTAGCCTTGAAACTTTGTAGTCCTCATCACATATGAGTCCCTTCAATGAGACTCGAAGTTAGGGAATCTCAACTTTGAGTGGCAAGATTTATTTTTCTCCATAAACCAAGGCATGTGGGGTGGCACCTATCAGTGTGTGAATGCTAGTTCTGTATGCCCATAAAGCTGGATTTAATTGCACATGCCAATCATGGTTGACATCATTCACTATTTTCTTCAAGATCTTTATGATTTTTTTTTTTAAAGCTTTTGCTTGGCCATTTCCTTATGGTTAATAAGGTGTAGATCTAGAACCCATGTTGGATGTGAAATCTTTCACAAAGTTCATCAACATCTTGATTCTTAAAATTTCTTCCATTATCCATGATAATGGAGCTAGGAATGTCATACCGACATATGATATAGTTCAAAATGTAAGATGAAATTTGTTTGTCGATGACTGTTGTTAATGGGGCAGCTTCAATCCACTTAGTAAAATACTCGGTGGTCGTGATTATGAATTTGTGTCCATTTGATGATGATGGGTGTATTTTTCCAATCATATTCAGGCCCCACTGATCAAAAGGCCAAGTTGTAGTGACTGTTTGTAGTTCTTGAGCAGGAGCATGGATGAGATTTCTATGAATCTAACACTTTGGAAATTTCTTCACAAAGATGAAAGATTCCTTTTCCATGGCTGGCCAATAGTAACCCATTTTAACAAGTTTCTTTACCAAGGTTAATCCACTTGAATGAGTCCCACAAATACCACCATGAACCTTTTGTAAGGCCTTCTCTAATTCATCGCGTTCAATACATCTAAGGAGGGTACCATCAAGACCGTGTCACTATAAGGTATCAATGATTAGGGTATAGCCAAAATATTAGCAAATGAAGTTTCTTTTCTGATTCTCAGAACAATCTGGTGGTAAGATAGTATCTTTTAGATAATCATAGATTTTTCCATATAAGGGGGAATCAGAAATAGTCAAGTGATAAATGATTTAGGTTTCAAAATGGTCATAGGTTGGGGAAAACATGTGTTTCACCAAGAATTCATATCAAGCTTGGTTCTCTAATAATTGCAGTAATGATGCAATTGTGGCCATGGCTTCTATAGATTTGTTATCAATTTGTGGTATTTCCATGAAATTGATCTCAATAAAATACTTCTTGAAATGATGTACCATGTTCTTATAATGAATTAACCTGTCATATTTAGTCTAATAGTCATCATTTATCTAATTAATGACAAGTTGTGAGTCACCAAAAACTTGTAGCTCTATGATTCTCCAGTCCAATGCTATCACCATTCCAATTAAAAGTGCTTCCTATTCGACTATGTTATTAGTACAAGAAAAAATCAACCAATAAGTCTTTGGAATGGTGTTTCCCTGAGGTGTGACAAAAAAAATTCCTGTCCCCAATCCATGTTGGGTGTAAGACCCATCAAAGTAAAATGTCCATGATAGCTTGGTAGTTGTTGTGAACACATCGGAATATGGAAATTTGATATGCATTGGATGGTCTATTTGTAAAGGTGTCTCTACCAATTAATTTCCTACAACCTTCCCTTTAATGGCCTTTCGATCCATGTAATGAGTTTTTCAAACTAATTTAGGATCATTACCCATTTAGCCAGTCTACAAGTTAATGTTGCTTTGCTCAAAAGATATTTCAGATGATCAATTTTAGCCACCAGTTTGACAGTATGAGCCAACATATAGTGTTGCAAATTTTGAGAAGAAAACACTACTACCAAACAATATTTATTCAATGAAAGTGTAATTTAGTTCATGGCTTGTCAATGTCTTGCTGATGTAATATACTGCTTTTTCCTTGCCTGTTCTATCCTCTTGTGCCAATAATGCCCCCAGGGATACTTTTGTGCTAGAAATGTATAGTATGAGTGTTTAACCTTGTACTGGTGGAATCAATACTGATGGGCATTAGATAATTCTTGATCTCATCTAATTCTACTTTGCACTTATCTTCCACTTAAATGGGACATTTTTATGCAAGATATGTGTGAATGAAAAACTCTTGTCTACTAGCTATGTGATGAATCTCCTGATGGATTACAATCATCCTTGTAATGACCATAGTTGATTGATTTTCCTTCATGGGAACATCTCTAGGACAGCTTGAACTTTCACTCGATCCACTTTATTTTATTTTTTTGATACAATGTAACCTAGGAGCTTTCTGGATTTTACCCCAAAGATACATTTCTTGCGATTGAGTCTGACCTTAAATTTTTCTATTTTGAAAAGAATCTTAGATAAGATATCCATATTTCCTTATCTTGTGTTTGATTTTTCTAAAATATCAAATACATAATCTTCCATGAATGTGTGCATCATGTCATGAAAAATTGTAGTCATTTCCTGTTTATATGTTGAACCTACATTTTTTGAGTCTGAACAGTATTACATTTCAACAATATGTACCCTAGGGACATGTGAATGCGGTTTTATCCTAATGATCAGGTGAAATATTTATATGGTTATACTTGGAAAAACCATCCATAAATTAATACATAGCATGCCTTGCTATTAAATCCATGATTATATCAATGTTCGGCAGAGGGAAATCATCTTTTGGACATGCTTTATTTAGATCCCTAAAATCTATACAAATCTTGATTCTTCCATCTTGTTTTGACATAGGTACAATATTGGAGATCCATTCCGCATAGTCAATAGACTGAATGAATCCTACATCCAACAAATTCTTTAATTCCTCTTTGACTAGCAATGCAACATGTCGGTTCATCTTTCTGAGCTTTTATTTCATAGTTTTTTCCCCTAGCATGATGGAAAAATTGTGCATGATAAGATTTGGATCTAGCCCAGGCATATCTGCATATGACCATGCACTTTTTTATTTATTATCTTTTAGGAATTCTATGAGTTTTGGGATTTCTTCTTTTGTCAGTGATGTAACAAGTTGCAAGATATTCGGCTTTCTTGTAGTGCCTATATTGATTTCCTTTGTTCACTCTATTAAAATAGAAGATCTTTCCTGATAGTGCTTAGGAAGAGTGTCATAATTTCCATCTTTGAGTGCCTTTGAAATGTTTTCACCATCAGACATGCTCTTTATTTTTCTCTTTTCATGATCTAATGCTACCTTTTTTAGGTTCTCACCATTAGATCTATCTTTTATATTGCTAGTTTTGTAGCTGAAGAACTTGGCATTCTCCTTACTAAGACTTTGATCCTATGATTCACTGGTGGAACCTATTTCTGGGTTTGAGGAAAAAAGTAAATTCACAATGTTTTCATCATCTGGGAAGGTTGGGATGTCAATTGGTTCAGTTTGTTCCCAATCAATGAGCTCAAGATGGACCGAGGGTAATGGATCGTTAGGTTGGGTAAAGTCACTAGTTGTTAAGGTCATGATACTGTCATCATTCTCAATATGGGGCAGATCTATGATGGTATCCTCTTGTTGATTATTTGTCTCATTTTGAATCGAATCGTCATCACCTAAGTCATGTTCACTTTCAAGTACGTAATCAAGTGGAGGCCTTGAGCTTTCCCCTTGTGTGAGAATGGGTGCATATTTTTGTACAACATCCACTTTTTTATCTCTCTAGAATTGATCATCATAAATGGTATCCCATTCATACTCATTTGAATCTATATCAGAAATTTCCTGTAATTTGAGAATTATTTCAGCTAACTCCTCACAAGATTTTTTCAAGGTTGCTTCTTCTTTAATTTTGGTTAAGATGACCTATTTTGTGTCCTCACCATATCGAAGTCCAGTTTTATCTTTTTGGATGTGTTTTTTTTGGTTGGATAGGTTCCACAATTCCATAGGTTCCACAATTCCTTTTTTTCTCTTACCTATGGGGCCATTTCCTTCATAACCCATTAGTTGCATTATTGTATATACCTTCCCATATTGTTCAATAGGTAACTTGACATGATGGATAAATTCATCTTCATCTTTATAAATATAATCAAGAATAGATCTATCTTTAGCTTCATTTTCTTGGGTGTTTGCTTGGATGAATCTTCCTTCAAACTTGGTGATGGGAACTGAGGATTGCATGCTTGATGTAGATGTCATTGTAGATTGATGTGTCGAAGTTGTAGGTTGAACATGGGATCTTGGAGAGACAAGTAAATTATGGAAACATAGTGAATATTCTCCCACCCCATTATCCTTTAACTACAAATTTGTGCCTAAATTATTTATTAACTCCTTTGTTTGCTCACAATGTTTAGAAGTAGAAATATCCATCGCCTCTCTATTATGTGAGACAAAGGCATCCTAAATTTTTCTAAGGTTAGAGTAAATATGAGTGCTATTATGATCTGATGGTATGGTTATTTCTTGTCTGTTATATGGGAATTTTAGACATTGATGATAAGTTGACAAAACTACCTATATCTCATGGATCCATGGGCAACCCAAAATTATGTTACAAGACAAGTCTCAATCTAGAACCTAACAAAAAGTGTTCTTTACAATAGGTCCCACTCTGATAATTAGCATGATGAGGAACTTGGAAGCTCATTCCTCATCATCATATAATTTGATTGTAATTTTTCTTCTCGTATTAATAAATTCTTTAGAATACCCTAAGGCAAGAACCAATTTTAAAGTAATAATTTTTAGACCAACTCCCCCATCTATTAGGACACATCTAATGTGGGCTTTATGAACCATAACCTCCAAATAAATTGATGAATTATGGGGGTTATTCATGGACGCATCATCCTTTTCAGAAAAGGATAGGCATGTGGGTGAAGACAAGTGTCCCACCATGTCTTGAAATTTATCGATATCCAAATCAGGAGATATGATTGTGTCAACTAGAGCCTTTTCCAAAATGTCCTTATGTGACAGTGATATTTTAAGAAGATCCAAGATAGAAATTTGAGCTGATGTTTTTCATAGTTGATCAACCAAATTGTACTACCTTGGAGGGGGGGCACTTGAATTAAATGAACTTCCTTTAACAATGATTTTGGCATGTTCCCTTGTTGTTGCATTAACTTCTTGATACTATTTCTTTGCTTTGACAATGATAAAATTGACTTGCTAGCCGTCATAATAGATATGATTGATGGTGGTGTCAAAGACATGATTCACATTCTTTCCCTTGTCACTTGAAGATTCCCCTTTTTGATAATTAGGGAGAGGGTCCTTGAATGCCTGATGATTTTCATTGGCATTATGTGCCTCAATAGCTATGGTGCGATTATCAATCAAATCCTAGACTAAATTCTTTAACCCTTGGAAAGTATTTGTCTTATGAACTTTGCATCTATGATAATCACAAAATTATGAGTCATTCCATGACAGAGGTTTAACTTGAGGCTCATAATCTCTCTGTGGTGGCAATGTGATGGGGTTTTGATTCAACAATTCTGTTAAGATTGATTCAAGAGACTGGCCCATAGGAGTAAAAATCCATCGATTTGAGAAGAATTATGATCTAGGCACATTTGAATTTTGATTATTGTTGAGATTATTACCATGATTATTGGTCACATATCCTTGGTTGGAATTGTTCCCTGATTGGAATCATTATTGCCTTAGTTATTAGAATTTCTAACATTGGTGTTGTTACATTGAACACCTGATATATTGAGAATGGTTGGCTTCACGTTGTTGGCATCTACCACCCCATCATTCATAACATTCTTATTTCTAGTCCAGAGTCATGATTTATCATTGTTATTTTTATTGTTGTAATATGAATTTGGACCATCATTGTCAAGATTTAATGTTCCTCTCTTGACCAAAGGTCCTTCGATAGCGATTTTTTTTCCATCAATTTCTCAAATGATTAAGGACAATGAAGATTGAACTGATAACTAATCTCTTGATTTAGAATATCAATAAAGATTTCCATATTTTCATTTTTAGGAACAGGACATGACTATCTTGTAAATAACCTTCTCCATCATTGTAAGAACATGATCAAGGGCTCCCTAGTATTTTGTTTCGCTTTTCACAAATCAAGCATGGTTATCTGATGTTTTATATTGTAGGAGTATTGAGATATGAATTTATTGAGTAACTCCTCAAATGATTTGATGGGGGGGAGTTTTATTGGAAAGCCACTGCATGGATTGAGATTTCATGGAAGAAAACGCATCAGGTATGTATCTTCATCAAAAAACTCCACGCTCATATTTCAAAAATCTCTCACATGATCAATGGGATCCATTTTTCCATTATACCTATCAAATTTTAGGATCTCACAATGCTTTGGGAAAGGAATCATGTTGAGATTCCTATCAAATGGATATGGGCAGATATCTTCCAAAATATATTTCTTGGTTGCACCCCTTTGTATCTCTTTAAATTGTCCTTGTAGTTCTTTTATCTATTGAGTAACAACACTAAAATCATTAAAGGGGGGGGCTTTAGGATCCAGTCTAATATTTTCCATGACAAAATTAGAGGGTGGTTTAGCTCCTTGGTTCACTAACAAAAGAAAGTAGCTTTCCTCATTTCATTATAAAATGTTGTCCAAGAGAGTATGAAATTGAGGATCTTGTTCAACTTCTTGAATTAACTCAATTATTTCATCACAATTATTTCCTGTGCGAAACTTGTGAAAAGGTTTTTCTTCTTTATCACCTATTTTTCAAAGAGGATTTTCCCTTTAGTCCTCTTCTACGTGCTTTTGAGATCTTGTGACAACAAGCATAAGCTTGTCCCAAATTTTTAATAACTTTGATCACAAATGGGATAGTGCAATTTGTTGGATATCTTAGTCAAAATAGAATGAGAATTCTATTGATATGACTAAAGAAAATTTTCTAATTTTTAGCTCATGATTTCTTGGTTGGAAGGATGATGATCTTGTTATGCAAATTATACTAGAAATTGGAAACAAATTACATGATGCACTTTGTGATATTTTGATATTAGTTTGAGAAAATAAGGATTTTACAAAAGCCTAATGCTTCTAAGTTCTCTATTGCAACACTTGATCCAGATGATTGGAATACTGAATTGTAGGTTGTGGGATGAAAGAGGGATGAATAGGCTCACTATGATTGTGCCTCTATGATAGAGATATTCGTTGAAAGAAAGCTCATGAAGATAATGGTTCAATGGAAAAATTGTCAATAAAACCCCTAGAAACGTCATGATATCGATGGAGAAAAGTTAGATGCTCTAACAAAATTTTTTGACTTTGGTATAAAAATATTCTCCTCTTTAATAACTTCTTATGACTAAGGGACTTTTTTGGCTTCTTGATCCCTTTTTGTAGGGATTTCTTGACAAATTTTGTGGATTTGCATTCCTTAAGCATAGAAAACAATTAGACTTGATGAAAAATCTAAAATCTTAAGTTAATGGGTCAAAACAGACATGGTTTTTGATAAATTTCTGAACTGGATGATCTTTATCTGATTTAATGTTTAAAAAACATGGAATACAATAGAAAAAAGTTGTTTTTGAAGTCCTAAAATTAAACAGAAAGTGTATGTTCAAGAATCAAGCATGATCCTTTTGATTTCCACTCGTTTTGAACAAAACACACTTCAGTGAGGCTCACTCTTAATTGTCAAAAGGGTTATCATAGTAATCACATTACACATCTTAGAATTGTATCGACTCACATAGCTGTGCCACTCCCTAGAGGGTGCCTGTGTTTTTTTCTTTCCCATGTTCATACTCAAGCTAAGATTTATTGATCCCCTAAGCCAACAATTCGTGGCGATTATATGGTGAGTGTCTTGGGGGCAGATTTTTCCCTCCCTTTGCACTGCAATTATTAAAGTGTTCAGAAACAAACACAGTTTGCTTCTACACTATGGTTCATAGTAAGGATATTTATTCAGCATGGTAATAGATGAACTCCGTTAAGAGACCTCCCAATCTTTATAACAAAGACTTTGGGGATGGTTATCTTGCACACTTCCATTGAATATGCATTTTCCCAAAATTCACTTTTGATTAAAGTGGGTTGGAAACCTTCACTTTAGGTGTGCCCACTTAGTTTGTTCCCATAGGGTGAGTACATTTTCCCACTATGGCAGGCCTTCTAAAGGATGCAATAAAGCATTAAATTCATAAAATTAAAAGGCATTTTGGTCACCCAATTAAGTGGAGAGCACATGCCTATTGCCCGACAATCATAACAAACAATTTTGTTTAGTTTTAATCCCAAACGAAATTTTTATAAACTAAGTCAAGATGTTGCTCCACAATAAGCATGGGATTCATTTTAACCAAGATAAAACAATTGTTTGATGACTACCCTAGGATTGATAAATTTTAGATTTAAATGTCTATCTTAGGATTAGTAAATTTTAAATTTTAAATGTCTAACTTAGGATTGCTTCATTTTAATCTTATGCAGAAAATAAAAATCTTTGTCCACGAACGCGTCAAAATTAGGATTAAAATTTTACAATTCCATGTATGCGCTAAAATTACACATGTATGCACTAAAACATAACATAAATGCAATAAAATAAAACTCAAGGATGCACTAAAACATAATAGAAATGTGCTAAAAGAGCATGTACTAAACCGGAGCAGCAATGTGCTAAAACAAAATGAGAATGCAGTAAAAGAGCACAAAAATGCGCTAAAAGGGAACAAAAATGCACTAAACCTGAACAACGAATACTTAAATTGAATAGGGCTATGCTAAAAAATTCCTCATATGCACTAAACCATGGGTCTTCTACGTAACCTTCCAGAAAATCTGCAATGAATTTTTTTAAAAAATGGGGCAAGTACCCCACGATAGGCACCAAAAATTTGTGTGAATATGTGGACTAACTAGGAAGATAAACCAGCACACCAATAAGACATTAGATCAAAGGAAACTAATTAAAAATGAGCACAAAATCTAAAAAAACAATTCCTTGAAAAGTATCTTATTGTGCTCTATCTCCAAGGATTCGTTGCAAGTACTGGCCCTCAGTTGGTGTATGCAACAACTTGTTACAATGAAAAATTCAGAGAACAAGCTTATGAAAAATGCATGTCTATTTGCTAAATGATTTAAGCTATGAACTTGAAATGCTATGCTTGAAAAGATTGCTAAAATGTTGATTAAAATGCAATTATAATAAATGTGCGAAATTCACAAAATCTAGGATCCTTTTCAAAACAAAAAAAGGCTATATTTATAGATTTTTGGAGGCAAGAGTCTAGTTGGCAAAGATCAACGATCAAAATCAAGTCTGTTAAGATGAACGGTGAGAGATTTTGAAAGTTGAGACAAAGATGGAAGCTTGAGAGAATAGTGAGAAATGTTTCCTCCTAGACAACCTTTTCCATTCAAAAATGAAGGAAAGTTTCCATTTTGCGCATAGGAGTTAGTTGGTAGTTGAGGATAAATCCTATAATTAAATAATTAAGTTATTTAATTATATGGGACAAATATTTAGAAGCTTCCATAGTTAAATAATTAATATTTAATTATGTGTGAGAGATGCAAGAGGAATTTAATTAAATGTTTAGAATATTTAATTATATGTGAAGTGAGGAAAGTGTTTTAATTAAATATTTAGGATATTTTATTAAATGTGGACTGAATAAGGAATATGGAAAAAAATAAAAATTGAATTTAAAATTCAAACTTATGATATTTAATATAAATAAATTATAATATTTATTTAACTAATTAAGAGGAAAATGAAAAATGATAATAATTAAATAAACTTATTTATTTAATTAGATTAGAAGAATTAGAAAGTGAATGATATCAATAAATAATTAAATTTATTTATATGTAGATGACTTTAGAAGATTAATTAAATAATTAATTAATAGGCATGATTTATAATGACCATTTTTAGATGTACATAGGACCAAAACTTGCTTTTATCATTAGAGGTGTGTTGGTTGTGTGAGTTTTTTTTGTCATGTGTGATTTCACCTTGGGCTATTAGGAATTTTTCAAATTTCATAACTTTTTCTACCAAGTCCGAAATTTTTTGTACAACAATGCACTTGCAATGGATGTTTTAGTTTGGATTTGAGATTTTTGACAAACATGCCAAATTTTTGTTTTTCAAGAATTTCAACAATTTATCTACTTGCCATGCTATGCCATCTTTGGAAAATTTAATGAAATTTTCACCCTCATCTTGTGTCATGTGGCATAGGGTGGCTATTGTGATACCATTGTCAATGTTATAGGCATAGTTTTCCACTAACTTGTTGGATAAGTCTTCCAATCATTTTATAGATCCTTTAGGTACTAATCCAAACCACTCAAGTGCAGGACCGAAAAGACTTCTAGTAAATAGTTAATCAATTAAGCGTGTTCAAAGGCCACATCTACACATGTCATTTTAATTCCCTTATGTGTTCAAGTGGATTTTTCTTTCACTTATATTTAGTAAATTTAGGTATGACATACCCATGAGGGAATGGTGGCATGTAAATTCTAGGATAATATGGATATGGATGCCAGTCATGCATTGTGTATGTTTTCTTGTTTGATAGTTGCATTCCTTCCACTTGTTTTTATAAAGAAAAAACTAGAGAATTCAAGGCATCTATTATAGGATTTTGGGTGACATTATGTTGAAGTACCATGTTTGTATTATAATGATATGACATGTGGTGTATGTGAGGTGGATTTTTACCATGTCCATAGGTATGAACGTGTGATGCATATGTTGTAATGTGTGAATTGGTTGTTTTGTATTATGTTTTTCCATGTGGATTTTGATGTCTAAAATAGGATGCATATGATATGTTGAAAGGGTTTGATGTGAGTGTCCCTTGTCCTTGTTCAAAAGGGTTATAACTATGCAAAGTGTTTATGTTTTGGCTCAATGGAACATTCATGTTTTTTCCTTGAAAGGTGTTGGTATTAACAAAAGGACCTTGTGACATGGTGCTTGAGTTGAATTGAGATCCTTGGATAAGAATATTTCTTGGCTTATGTTTACCAAAGAAGCTATATGTGGATGCCCCTATGGCCTGAGATGATGACCTAAGGGAATGAAATGTTGAGCCCAAGGGTTGTGTCATGAATAATGGTTGTGATGTTGCTTGTGTCATGGACTATGACATATATTATGTTGCTAAAATGGATGAAGTGTTGGCGGTTGTGGTATTTTGGCTTCTTGCTTCAATAGGTATGAAAACTATAAGTTGTGGTGAAGATTGTCCTTGGCTTGTTTGTGTGTTGTCCTTTGGTGGCCTTGCAACGCGTAAGGTATCAACATCAAATCCTTTGGGTAATTTGAATCCTTCATGTAATAGTTTAACCAAGAATCCTTGAGGATCTAACATGATAATTTCATCCACTAGAGAGGCAACTTTAGGGTTTTGAGTAATAGCCTCTACCTCTTCTATGTATACATTTCCATCTTTATCCCTAATGAGGAATTGTTCAAAAACGTTTGTTATCTTTGGTTTCTCATGAGATGAAGGTACCAAATTTATGTTGTCTTATGTTCAAAAGTTATTTTTATGTGGATCATTGTCAATATTTAAAGTGGTAGTGTACTTCTAAATTTCTTCATCATCATGAAAGAAATACATGGCCTTGTGTTGCTTTTTTAATCTAGTTTCAACCATAAAAAGATTTTCTCAAAATCGGGAATGCGAATGATATGAGATTAAGACTATATTTTTGATATTTTTGGAATAAGATATGCCTAAATGAGGGTAATGGAAATGTCACTATATTCTAAAGTATGACTAATTCTAAAGGGGAATGATGCTAATTCAAATCATTATGATAAATATGGTATCCAATTGAGATGACTATAGTATGAACTATGCACCTTTGTTGTGAAATGTAAGGAAGGAGTTAATAGCCAACCTAAGATAGTCCAATATTTTCAAATGGAAAAATCAGTAACCTCAAGGAGAGTGGATGATAAGTGACAAGTTTGACAAAGTGAGCTTTAAACTAGATCAATGAGTTTAAAGGTTACACCAAAATGAAAAGGACTAATGTGGAAAATGATAATGTTAATGTTAAATTTTATTTGTAGTAATGGGCCTATGACAAGATATGGTAAGTTTCCCTATTCCAAAATTTTTAAAAAGGTATATTGGTATGTGCAAGATCATGATGGGCCAAAAAGTGGCAATATGATGGGTATGTGGCTGACGACCTTTTTTTAACCCAAAATTGCTGAAAATAAAAGGGATTTTAAAGGAGATTCTTAGATTTCCACCAATATAAATTATTATTTACTTTGAATTTAATAAATTATTATTATTCATTTTCTATTGAATTACAACTAAAGTGTTGATTTTTGGGCTGATTGAAAAACATCTACAACTTTCAAATGATACTATATTTTTTGAAACCAAAACATGTGTCACATTCCATGCTTTGCATAGTATAATATTAAAAAATTAAAAAATGAATTTCATGAAGTTTTGACCAAGTTAAGGTGGTCAGACATATGAGCCTTTATATTTTTTTTAAAGTTGTCATAAAAAATTATAATTAATTATTTACTTGGAAAAAATTATAAAAAAATATGCATCACATCAATACATGATTCCTCTACTTATATCTAAAATATTATAAAAAATAATTATTATTTTAATGTGGTTAGGGTGGTCAGACAGACACCTACTTATAATTTTTTTCCTGAAATTTAAGTACTACTGTATTGAAATTTCAAATCTTCACCAAATAGATTTATTTTTTTTGTAAATAAACATAGTAATTTAGAAACTAAATTCAATTTGATACAGATTCTATTGTTACATATTTTTGAAATAATATAGATAACTTATTCAAATTTTTATGTCAAGATGCCTAACTCTGATTTTTCTGAATTTTTTGCCACTTAAGGGCTTTGTTTATCCATGATGATCTTGCACATACCCATATGCAACATAAGTTTTGTTTAAGTTATTAAAGGAATGCACCTTAGGATGTGAAAGTAATCTAAATTAATTTGATGGAATGGTTGGAATGAAGTGACAAAATATTTAGTTTAAACAACTTGCTTGGAAATTTTTGGTTCAGTTTATATCAAAGTTGAAATGTTATCGGATTTTGGTGTGATGTTTAGTTTGTTTTGACAATGTTTTGAATATACACACACAAGACACCATAGAAAAAATGGTTTTTGAGTTTGTTTTTGTAAAAATCATGGATCTCAAGATGAAAAAAATCATGCAAATTCTTAGGGTTATCAAGGACTATATTCACTAGATCCCAA
Organism: Sequoiadendron giganteum; assembly: GCA_007115665.2. Lineage (NCBI taxonomy): Eukaryota > Viridiplantae > Streptophyta > Pinopsida > Cupressales > Cupressaceae > Sequoiadendron > Sequoiadendron giganteum. Next base: position 525,981,528 of record CM021100.1, on the reverse strand, counting down.
TTGGATTTTACTCTAGCCACACTTATTCTTAGCAGGAGAATTAGAAGCTTGGCCACACAGGCTCCCCCTTACATTGCACTCACATCTTAGGTCAACCAAGCTTCAAGCCTTTATGAATCTCCCATGAAAGACTCTTCACCTCTACTAAGAACTACGAGAATGTGGGTTCCTTGACAACAATTTTTGCTACACCAACAAATAGAAGGGTTTTGGGAAAACTACACAAGAGGGTTCTAATGAGTACTTGGGGACATGACACCTCATGAGCGTACAACAAGCCACTTCAGGATTTAACCACTCTATTAGGGGCTCTTATAGCTTTAAAAGGAAAGGTAGGTACCCATTTTTGAATGGCACAACACAAATAAGGCCTACATACCAAGAAGAATTGATAGTTTGGTCAACAATGTTGATTGTCCTCCTAGTTAAATCTAAGTGAAAGGAGACAATCGTACTTTTTAAAGACCAAATAAAAAATGTGATCTAATAAAATGAATACACTTAGTTTCAAATCACATTCCTTTGACCGTGTCATGCACCAAATTACTTAGTAGTTTTGATTTCAAATCTTCGTAAAATGTATGTTTATATTTTCACTTTTCAAATCCCTGATATGTGAACCTACACAAGAAGCCAAAAATTAGCTACAAAACCAATAATTAAAATATACAGGAAGAAGACATTAACCTAGATTAAATACTAATCTAAATTGAAAGTTAATTAAAATTTAAAACTAATCTAAAATTAAAATTACAAGCTAAATTAAAAGTTAATTTAAATTAAAACTAATCTAAACTAGAAATAAATCTAAACTAAATGAAATTAAATCTACCTTCTAAATTAAATCTTAATTAAAAATTAAAACCAAATCTAAATTCAAAATTAAATCTAAATCTAAATTGAAAAATTAAATCTATATTCTAAATTAACTCCAAATTAAAAATAAATTCTAAAAAAAAAAAAGAGAAGCAGCTAAATCTAAATTAGAAATGAAAATCTAGATTAAAAAGATAAATCTATATTATAAATTAGTTCTAAATTAAAGTTAAAATCTAGTTTGAAAAGTTAAATCTAAATCAAACTAAAAGGTAAATCAAGAGCAAAAGCTAAACGAAAAATTAAAACCCAAATTAAAATTTAAATGTAAAGAAAAAGTTAAAGCTAAAAAATTAAAAATATAATTTAAATTTGAAATCTAAATTCAAATTATTTTAAATCAAAATATAAATTAAAATTTACTAAAATCTAAGTTAATTAAAATTAACCTAATATTGATCAAACTAAAGCTAATCTAACTTAATCACTAAAATGGATGTAAATTTAATATTAATCTAAACCAAAGTGAATAAAAACCAAAATTAAAATCTTACCAAAAATCAGCTAAAATTGACAAAACATAATTATTGAATTTTTATTTTTTTTAGAATGACATTTAGAGATACCAAGATTTCATATTAGAATGAGACATCTGAGCAATTACAAATGACAGTGGAAATATTTATTTTAATTAGCAAACATGCAAATATCCACACAATGGATCTTCCCCATCCTTTCCAACATACTTCAGATTTACCTTTCTGATTCAATCACATTTTAGGAAATGAAATTGTGTTGTTTGATGTAATAAAATAAAGTGAAATTATAAGCATCTGCCACATGCTCTAAGATTCACAAATTATTACAAGCTTAGAAAAATCGAATAAAAAACTGTGTATGCAAAATGGATTTATTGGAAGATAGAGATGTTGGATGAAGAAACATGCACCACAAACTTAATTGAAACCAAAAAAGAAATCAAAACCAGAATGTTGAATTTATTGGAAAATAGAGATGCTGGAATGCAGAATTTTTGTCTTATTCATTGAAAAAGAAATTAAAACAAGGTGACGGATTTATTGGAAGATAGAGATGCTAGACTATAGTTTTTTTTCTTATTCAAGAAAAAATAAATTAAAACCGGATGTTGTATTTGAAATTTCACCATTATGTTAATTGAAAATAAATAAATAAAGTATTTATCATAAGGTTGTGTGTTTGATTCACGTCAGATTCACCATTATGTAATGCTAAAAAACTGAAAGAGCTAAATGATTAAATCTATAAATCCAAATCAACCTTTCAACATGACATTAATGAAGTTTCTCTAGAATGAAAAAATATGCAATAACAAAACTAAACTATGAAAAACCCATATGCATTCACAAGAAATTCTCTCCATTGTTATCCTCTTCGATAATATCTTGCATTTGCTCTCTGATTTTACAAGAAAAAGCACAAGCAGCTCTACAAAATTGGATGAGATCATAATAAGATTGCAATTCATGTATCTTCAAATGTGTGGAAAAATCATGCTTTTATAGTTGAATTCACAATGTGAATTCAAGTTACAAGGGAAATGTGGGACAAATTATTGTAGTGGAGAAAAATGCATGCAAATGGTAAATAGATAGAATGACCAAATTAATGAATATGCACAACATTTTAATGAATTAGATAAATGGGATATGCAAATATATCTATGTATGATTATGAAAATGATTAAAGTGACATGGATTAATGATTTATGCCAATGAATGAATGATTATGGATATACCAATATAATATTTTATAAATTAATGGATAATATTTTAATGACTATATATTTATAACTAATTTAATGAGAGAGATAAAAATTTATGAAATGATTATGAGATGAATATTAAATGAATTATATATAAAATGGATAATGGATTTATGAATATGGAAATATGATTTAGTGTATGAATATAATGATCATGGATGAGTTATGATTATGCAAATATATTTAAATGAAATGGATCAATGAGATATGCAAATGATCACATGAAGCATGCAATGAGAGATATGATTATGAAGATAATGGAATAAGTTATACAATAGATGAAAATGAATATGAAGGCATTTTTATATATCTACATATCTAAACCCAATCTTCAATATATAATTTTTTTTGGAAATTATTCCAAACTTCAAGCTTCTTCTCCATAAAAGATTCAAACCCTATTTTTAGCTTAGAGTTATCTCTGATGAGTTCATTAACCCATAAATCACCCAAATTTGAGTGACTTTATTCCTCCAAATTTATGTGTATTGAATTCCTTATTTTTTTGTGTGAAGCACACCATATGGGGGGATACTTTAGAATGCACCATGTAGATCATTTTCCATGGATTTGTTAGTGTTCCATATAAATTTAGGTCGAGGATAACCCACAACCTCTAAAATTTATGGTATATACATATTTGCAACACTGTTAAACCAATTTAAAAACTTAGGGAAAAGATAGAAAATGTTGAATAATTAAAATAGGGGGAATGATCCTACCCTTGAGGGGATAGGGTTCCTACTTCACACTCTTGTTTCATTCAAGAAAACCCTAGATATCTCAATCCAATGATATAATGAGAGAAAGATATCTACAATAGGGTGTCCTAGGGTATGATTAATGACTAAATGAGGGTTCACCACCAAGGTAGGGCTTGGAAAGACTAGTAACATGCAAAACCTAATGTTATGAAAAAAATTTACTAAATGACCTAGAAATGAATGAAAAACAAAATAGAAAATTGGAGAAGCAAAGAGGGGCACCTAGAAACCTATAGCAACTTGGATGAAGACCCGAAATTATAAAAACACTGGTTTCAATGCACACTAGGAATCATACACTAGGCTAGGCGATTTATCCCCAAATTAGGGTTTTTGGGAAGCAACAAAAATCTGGTAAAGATAAGTCTATAACACATGGAAATTGAAAATTTTCATTATACTAGGACTCATATGCCAGAACTAGCATATTAGTCTAGCTTGGCCTTTACGGAGGATCAAAGTTTGAATTTGATCTTCAATCTTTACTTTGTCTTCTCAACTTGATTTTTGGATTTGAAATGTCAAATTTTGTTTTGTAGGTGTCTTCTAGTGATCTTCCAAACAAGGTTCAACAACTTGGACAAATTTTTAACTTTTCTCCAATATTTCTCTCTAATGTGTTTTCAACTCAGATCTACAAATAACACACTAAGAGAGGGGAAAATGTATTTTTTTCTGGTAGAAAGGAGTTTTCGTTGGCCAAACCCTGTTTGGTATTCCAACCTTGAAATGAAATGAAATGGAAAGGAGCAATGATGAGTGAACCAAATGTTATGTTGCAACTCACCAAAACCTAGGAATAAAGTGTTGTAAATATGTGTGAAATACCTCCAATGGATGTGGATCTTGAATCTTGCTTGAATGATATGGATCTTGACTTGAATACTTCCTTGAACCATAAAAACCTACATCACAAATGTTATCTAAAAAAAAAAAATGATGCATGATGACCTTGACATGATGCTTGATACTTGAATAATGCTCCAAAGCACTTGATAATTAGCCCTTGAATGCTCTTAAATGCTCTTGTAAACATGTGAAAGCTCTTGTGAACTCCAATTTTCTAGAATGCTTGATCTCATGAATTATTAAGTCACTTGATTGCTTGTTAGGTCACTTGTAAACATGCTAGGTGAAAATGAGTGAAATGACATTATACTTATACTTGTTTATACCCAAATTTTTGAAACTACAACACTACAAGCTGATACTAGATCTAGGAGAATAAAATCCTGGCGAGAATTTGAATTTATTTGAAGTTTAAGCCACACAAGGCTTATACACTAGAAGTGGCGTATGAATCCCATTAAGCTAGCCTTTGGGAAACCCTTTTCAAGAAATTCCTAGATTCATGTGAAATCCAGATTGAGGCCCCTAAACTTAGGTGGGGCCACATATGCCGAAGGTGGTGTATGAGTCCTAGATCACTAAATCTAGGCCATAGGATGATCTCACAATACTGGTTTACAATTTTTTGGAAAACTGGACACTTAATTGATTTTTTTTAACTAAATCTTCACTTTCGGGCTCCTATAGCAGCTAAACCGTGAGGAATTTGTAGATGATGAAAACTAGTGATTTGTATCGTTTTGTATATATATTGTAAATATATTTTTTTCTAAATTTTTGGAATCAGATTGCACTTCTTTTTCCATCTCCTTCAAAAACTACCTTTAAGAAAAAAAACATCATTTTTAAGGAGTGACGCTCACCATATAGAAGATAACTTTTTTTGTATGAAGGATAAAATTCTTATTTTTCTAATTTACATTTGTAACTATGATATCTAGAACTTTTATTTGGTTTCATAGTGTGTTATTAAAAAAAAAATCTTAATCAAGTTTTGAAGTCAAACCAATTACAATTGAAACATAGGCGGACTGTATACAAAATATATTTTTTTGTATTTATCAAAATTCAAAATTTTATTTTTTAATGGATCAAGGACATCAATACATAGCCTGAACATATTTTTTAAAATTTTATTTTGATAATCTACTATTTTTTCACCTGTGAAGAACAAAGAGATTGATTTTTGGTGAAAACTGCATGTTTAATAAAACTAAAATAATACATACATAATAAAACCAAAAAATATTAAAGTTATATTCATTGGATGGGTCATTCTGAGGAATACCATGATCATTTCAAATAAAATTTAAATGAATTCATTTGATCCACCAAAAGGTAAATCAAAAGTGTTTTTTTATCAGCATTTTGATAGGTGTAAAGGAGACTCCATTGTAGGTATGGTTTAAAACTAGCGGGGTTCTATCTAAGGGGGTTTGATATAAGGTGGTTTGATCAATCCTCTTCAATTGAAATCCTTAACATGGAACTTTTTAAGGCTTAAATCATTATATTTTATAAAAATATATGATTTTAGCAAAAAATAGAATCTCCCAGAAGTTGTAAACCAATTTTGTAGGATCACCCCATACAATCCAAAAATATATGAATTATGATTGGATGTTGGTTTAGGTTGGGATTATCCTTAGAAAGAAGCATTAATTAAGGTTTGTGGATACAAAATAAAGCCAATTAAGGCATAAAAAATCCCAATTTAGTAATGAATCCCCAGATTAGTGTGAAAGTTTGGTACAACACTTTACAACACCCTAAATAAAGAAAAAATAAGTCCATTTAGTTTAGAAGTTCCGAAGACCTAATGTGAGTGTGTTAAACACATTACAACACTAAATGAAGGCAACATTAAGCTTAATTTAACAAGGAGGGCCTAAACAAGGAAGAAAAAGGTAGAGGGATACTTTTTCCATTGCCACAATTGTAAGTACCTTTTAATAACTATCAATTAGGGTTTTGTGCATAAGAAATTTGAAACACCTTAGTTTTCTTCTTCCCATCTCTTTTCTCCTCAAATTATCATTTGAAAATGACTTGAATGAAATGTGAAATAACTTATAAAACTTTTTCACTGACCTAATTTGCATTTAATTCTTGATTTGATAAAGCCAATAACCCCAACTATAATGCATAGTCAACTTCAATTACTCCACAAAGTTTTGCAACATGATATTTTCCACTAGTATCTTCTTCAATAGGTTAAGCATGACAATATACACCTTATCACAATGTGTTGAAGGCATCAACACCATTATTTGGTAGGGGCTTAGATTTATTAAGCTATAAATCCCCCCTAAGACAAAGCTCTTAGTTTCTGGATGAAAAATCTACAATGGATTCTAGCACAAACTCAGTCTTAATCTCTTCCTTGTTTTTTCTAAATCTTGTTTAGCGCTTTTATCATCTCTATCAAATCAAATTTTCCACATTATTTCTTTTTTAATACTCCATAAAGTGTTTTCATCTATTACAATTGTAACATTTGACATTATTTTGAACAAACACACTTCTTTCCTTTTTGAATCTCCATTCAACACTATTATTCATAAATCCATATCATGTATAACAATATACATTGAAAGATTGAACCATCATAAAATTTTAATAACCATTCATCATCTAATTTTTCCATTCACTATCCTTATGAACAAACGTATTGCAAAGCACTAACTGGGAAAAGATTGAACATTCTAATTAATTTAGCTTCTACATGATTCTTTAGATCTATATCCAAGTCTATTACAAGAATAGCAGTAACCATTAAAATATGAGTACCTTTATTCATTTAGTTTTCTAATATGTGGTCTTCTGCTATCTTTCCTTTGATTCTGGACATGCTCAACATTGCTCTTCTTATCTTCAATCTTCTTTTTCTCACTGTTTCTCTTTCCATTATTAGATTTCTAATCTAATTTTGAACTCTCTCCTTTTTCAAACCCTAATCCATATTTATCTATAGAATCCTTTTGATTTGCAATCATTTCATCAAGTATGATTGAGATCTTCTTGAATTTTTCTTCTTAATTCTTTATTTTTTCTAGATCTAATCTCGAGCTCACAACTTCCTCCTCAAGTTTTGAACATTGTACAATTTTTCCCTTCAAATTTTTCATTGAAGCATTCTTCAACTCTTTTTCCTTCCTCTACTTGCATTTTTAGAATGGTAAATTTTTTATTTACTTTCTTCATCTACTCATTAACTTCCTTATGCCTTTCTTTGAACCTCTTGATTTCCTTACTCAATTTCCTAATGTAGTCATCTACTTCCTTGACAATTTCTTTCAGATCTCTATTCTCACATTTAGTTCTCTCTAAATCTTCAAGGGAAATTTTGAGCTCTGCAATCACATCAATCATGCGATCTTCTTCATTGAATCCAACCATAGGAAATTCTTTTGGAGGGACAAGATATCTCCTAGTAGCCATGTGTTTAACCTCCATGGTCTTCCTCAAGATAATAATCTTTTTCAAGGAACCAAGCTCTGATAACAATTTTTGAACACTTGAAATATTAAGAGGGGGGGCATGAATCATTATTCTCTTAAAAAAGTTAAGCATTTAAACATTCATTCCACACATCATATTCAAATTGTAGAAAGAAACCATGAAAGAAATTATTGAAGAACATAACACATGAGCACCAAATTTTAACATGGAAAACCCAATAAGGGAAAACCCATGGTGAAGATTAGATCACAATATGTTATAATCACAACACTAGATACAAGAGATTACAAAAGTGCTCACTGCTAGGCAGAGTCACTAAAACATAGAAAACCATGTTTTATGTTAAAATGAATTGATAAAAAAGGGGGTATGATACACCTATTTCTTTAATTTCATTCAAAATGTATGTTGTAAAATGCAAATGAAAAATAGTAACCAAATATAGAAGAAATAAAAATAAAAAGGAAGCTCTGGAAAAGGGAAAACAATGTGTAACTTTAACCAAAATACACCTTTTCAAGGTCAGTGAGGGCTCATTTTCCCTATGGTAAATGGATCATGGATGGGGTTTATAAAAAAATCTTTCTAGGTTCTCTTCTTCTTAGTCTATACTCCTAGATTCTAGGTGTTTACTATTGGAAAGATGGAAATAAAATCTATAGAATTGTTTCTCTGATTTGACAAATTTTCCTGCAACTTTGACAACTTTGAAAATTTCTTCAATTTTTCTGTTCAAAGGATCTTCAACCTAAAATTTGTGATCACACATAAAAGAGAGAATTTTTTTGTCTTTCTAAGGAATGGGGGTTTGCATTGGTCAAACCCGATTTTGGTAATTGAACCTTGAAATAAAATATAAAATATAATGAAGGAATGATCGATGAACAAAAATATGTAATAACTAACTAAACCTTATTTGAAACCTTGGATTATAAATCTGCAAACTAGCATGAAGTGGCCTCAGTGAACATAGATACTAATCATAAAAATTTATAAAGATAATTTCCTTGAATAATTGCATGAATCTTGAACACTACATCATATTATCTCAAACAACATGCATGATGCAATAAATCTTTGACATAAAAATGGAATCTTGGTTGCTGCAATAATCTTATAATTTCTGCCCTTGAATGCCTTGATATTTCTCTTGAATGCCCTAATAATGTTTTTGTTATGTCTTAGGATATTTGATTCAAAATTTCTAGAATTTCTTAGATGAAAGGTAGTGAAATAACCTTGTATTTATATGTATCTTAACATTAATTTCCTAAATTCAAATATCACAAGCCAACATTGAATTGTAGATTTGAAATCATTAAAATACTACCAAAAACATATTTCAAAGGGGGGTCCTAGGCCTAAGTGAGGATTCATTTTCCATAAGATGAATGGGTCCTAGGCCACTTACTTAGACACACATCAGTCAATTAAAAACATTATGTAAAATTAGGGTCATAGGTCTAAATGAGGACCCATTTAACCTATGGCAAATGGGTCCTAGGTCACTTCCCAATGACACACATATTCCAAAGTTAATTATTGTGTAATGGAATTTATGAATGTTGGGTTTTATCCCTCAAAAATTGCATTTAATTAGGCTTTCATTTTAATTAAAGGGACGGTTAAGAAAAATTAACCTCAATTAATTAATAAATCCCTAGATTAATGTAAAAGTGTAAAGAAACACCTTACAACACCAAAAATAAGGTACAATTAATTCAATATAATTTAAAAGGTCCCTAAACTTAATCTCAATATGAAATACATATTACAACACTAAATTATGGCACAATTAAGCTCATTTTATTATTAATTATTTCTAAATTAAGTGTGAAAAAGGGATACTTTTTCCTACACTACACTCACTATCTAGTGAACTCACTCCTTATAGAATAAAACAATGATAGGAGAATGAGTGGCACACTACCAAGCTTTGAATTCTAAAAATGCATCCACAATAAGTAGGGAATATAGTTTCGTTGAATCTCAAAACACTGAATCAACACACTTCATACTACACTACTTTTATACTTTGTTTTGCTCCACATTTACATCAAATTCACACTCTAATTGTTAGTAATTCACATAATCATCATATACAACTCACTCAATCATTCTACGACACTAAAATCCTCTTATAATTATTCCTATTACATCTATACACTCTTAGAACATCAATTAGTCAAGCCTAATAGATGAAACATGGAATGTAATAACTTGTCGACTCAGGATCCAAAACACATGCCTCATTGTATATACCAAGCCTATAATGAATTCACATAGGTCTGGATGAACCTATAATAGATCCTGAAAAATGGATTAACACTTCCTTTAACTCCACATGACCCCAAACTCATTAGATCAACAACAATGATGAAGAAACACCATAATACACCAATTTCAAGCATCCACAAACTAACACACGGACCTCCAACACACATGCTAGTTGGCCTAAATACTTTTCTAACACCTGTAAATACTCCATCAAATCCACATAGCTAGATATTATTCCTTGGTGGAATGTGGACCAATCCAAATAGGTAATCTACATTGGCAAACATTGTCACTAGCAAACTCGATATTTTGTCAACACTATACAGAAAAGAAAACCAATACTTTGTACACTAGAAACTATGTTCTATACTTAGCTGAATATTCAAATATATATGTTTTGTACTAGAAGAAAAAATATGCATCTCTATGCTAGATTACCATCTCCATGCTCACTCATGTGCATGAGATCGATTGCTCATCAACGTCAACCCCAAACCACAATGTTGACATCATTAATAACACTATATAAGCTCATGCTCATGTTGCCAATAGATATATCAATGAAAAACTCCTCAAACTTCCAACATAGAAAATATGTTAAATAATTTATTTTGTTGGAGAGGACGATTGAGGTGTTGAAGACTCTCTAATTGATGATGGTTAATTCTAAGTTGGATAGATGGGAAAATAAAAGTGCAAAAAAAATTCTCAATGGATATTGGTGGTCCACAATGAGGTCAAGAGATTGTTGTTTTTAATGTTTAATGAATTGTTGATTTTTAGTTTAACATTAGGTGGTCCTTTATGTAGTAATTCGAACCATTTAAATGCAAGACCAACAAGACTTCTACTAAACAGTCTCGTCAAGTAAATTTTTTCAAAGGCTACATCTATAGACATTGTGTTAAATTCTCTTATGTGTCCAAGTGGGTTTGTCTTTCTCTTATATTTACTGAAGTTAGGTATGATGTACCAATGAGGGAATGGTGGCATGTAGATATTAGGATCATATGGATATGGATGTAAGTCATGCAACATGTATGTTTTCTTGTTTTATAGTTACATTCCTTCCACTTGTTTTTGTAAAGCGACCTCTTGAGAAGTCAAGGCATCTATTACAAGATTTTGGGTGACATTATGTTGAAATGCCATGTCTATATTATGGTGAGATGAAATGTGGTGCATGTGAGGTGGATTTTGACCATGTCCATAAGTATGAACATATGATTTATATATTGGAATGTGTGAAGTGGTTGTGTTGTATTGTATTTGTTCATGTGGATTTTAATATCCAAAAGAGGATCCATATGATATGTTGAAAGGGTTTGATGTGTCTGTCCCTTGTCCTTGTTGAAAAGGGTTATATCTATGCGAAGTGTTTATGTTTTGGCTAGATGGAATGTTCATGTTTTATCCTTGCAAGGTGTTGGTATTAACAAAAGGACCTTGTGACATGGCATTTGTGTTCAATTGAGATCCTTGGATAAGAATCTTTCTTGGCTTAGGTTTACCAAGGATGTTAGATGTGGATGCCCCTATGGCTTGAGATGATGACCCAAGGGAAGAAACTATTGATCCCAAGGGTTATGTCATGAATAATGGTTGTGATGTGGTTTGTGTCATGGACTGTGGCATAGATTGTGTTGCTAGGATGGATGAAGTGACAGTGGTTATGGTATTTTGGCTTGTTGCTTCAATAGGTATGGAAACTATAAGTTGTGGTGAATATTGTCCTTGGCTTGTTTGTGTGTTGTCCTTTGGTGGTGTTGTAGTGTGTAAGGTATTGACATCAAATCCTTTGGGTAATTTGACTCCTTGATGCAGTAGTTTAGCCAAGAATATTTGAGGATCTAGTATGAAAATTTCATCCACTAGAGAGGAAACTTCAAGGTTTTGAGAAGCAATCTCTACCTCTTCTATCTATACATTTCCATCTTTATTCCTAATAAGGAATTGTTTAAAAAGGTTTGTTATCTTTGGTTGCTTGTGAGATGAAGGTCCCAAATTTGTATTTTCTTGTGTTCCAAATGTATTATTATGTGGATCATTGTCAATATTTAAAGTAGTAGTGTATTTGTAAATATCTTCATTGTCATGAAAGAAATCCATGGCCTTACATTGATTTTGTAATCTAGTTTCAACCATAGAAAGATTTTCTCAAAATGGGGGATGCGAATGATATGAGATTAAGACTATGCTTTTGAATTTTTTGGAATAAGATATGCCTAAATGAAGGTAATGAAAATGTGACTATGATCTAAAGTATGAATGAGTCTAAAAGGGGAATGATGCTAACGTAAAGCATTATGAAAAATATGATATGTAGTTGAGATGAATATGGTATGAACTATGCACCTTTGTTGTGAAATGTACGGAAGGAGTTACTCGCCAACCTAAGATAGTCCAATTTTTCCAAATAAAATAATCAATGACCTCAAGGAGAGTGGATGATAAGTGAAAAGTTTGACAATGCGAGCCTTAAACTAGACTAATGAGTTTAAAGGTTACACCAAAATGACAAAAAATAATGTGGAAAATGATAAGGTCAATGATAACTTTTATTTGTAGCAATGGGCCTATGACAAGATATGGTAAGTTTCCCTATTCCAAAATTTGCAAAACGTATATGCAACCTAAGATTTGTTTAAGTGATGAAAGGAATGCACCCTAAGACATGAAAGTAATCTAAATGAATGTGATAGAATAGTGGGAATGAAGTGAGAAAATATTTTGCTGAAACAACTTGTTCGGAAAGTTTTGATTCAGTTTGTATCAAAGTTGAAATTTTATGAGGATTTTGTGTGATGTTTGATTTGTTTTGAGAATTTTTTGAATACACACATGGAAGACACCATAGACAAAAATGTTTTTGACTTTTTTTTGTGAAAATGTTGGATTTTTAAGATGAATAAAATCATGCATATTCCTAGGGTTGGCAAGGACTATATTCATTGGACCCCACTTGGATTTTTCTACAGCCACACTTATTCTTAGTGGGTGACTTAGAATCTTGCCCACAAATGCTCCCCCTTACATTGCACTCACTTCTTGGGTCAATCAAGCTTCGAAGCTTCATGTATCTCCCATGATAAACTCTTCACCTCTACTAAGAACTATGAGAATGTGGGTGCCTTGGCAATGACTGTTATTGCACCAGCAAATAAAAGGTTTTTTTGCAAACTACACAAGAGGGTTCTAGTGAATACTTGGGGACATGGAACCTTTTGAGCGTACACCAAGCCACTTAAGGCTTTAACCACTCTACTAGGGGCTCTTATACCTTTAAAAGAAAAAGGTAGATACCAATTTTAAAATGGCACTATACGACTAAGGCCTACATACCATATATACTTGATAGTTTAGTCTCATCCTTTTATATATCGGCCCGAGGGAAAAAATGGTTGGATTTGTTCCCTCTTATGAGGCAGGCCCCTCTAAGGTATAAACACAAAAATATATGGGTCTATTTTTTTATCACCAAGTTTTCACAAGGTGAGAGCATACTCCCTACTATCTCAAGCATAAAAAATAGTGTTCATTTTCCTCCTAGTTAAATCTAAGTGAAATGAGACAATCGTTCTTTTTAAACACTAAATGAAAAATGTGATCTAATAAAATGAATACACTTAGTTTCAAATACATTCCTTTGACTACATCCTACACCAAATTAGTTAGCAGTTTTGATTTCAAATCTTTGTCAAAAGTATGTTTATATTTTCACTTTTCAAATCTCTAACATATGAACCTGCACAAGAAGCCCAAGATTATCCACATAATCAACAATTAAACTATTAAGGAAGAAGACATTAATCTAGATTAAAAACTAATCTAAATTAAAAATTAATCTAAATTAAAAACTTATCTAAAATTAAAATTTAATTTAAATTAAAACTAATCTAAATTAGAAATTAATCTAAACTAAATTAAATCAAATCTACCTTCTACATTAAATCTAAATCTACCTTCTAAATTAAATCTAAATTGAATTAAAGGGGACAGTTAAGAAAAATTAACCTCGATTAATTAATAAATCCCTAAATTAATGTGAAATTGTAAACAAGTACGTTACAACACCAAAAATAAGGTACAATCAATTCCATATAAATGAAAAGGTCCTTAAAATTAATGTCAATATGAAAGGCATATTAAAACACTAAATTATGGTACAATTAAGCTCATTTTATTAATAATTAAGTGTGAAAGAGGGATACTTTTTCCTACACTATACTCACTATCTAGTGAACTTACTCCTCACAGAATAAAACAATGATAGGAGAAATGGTGGCACGCTACCAAGCTTTCAATTTCTAAAAATGCATCCACAATAAGTAGGGAATATAGTTCCATTGAAGTTCAAAACACTAAATCAACACACTTCATACTACACCACTTTCATACTTTGTTCGGCTCTACATTTGCATCACATTCAGACTCTAATTCTTAGTAATTCAAATACTCATCATATACAACTCACTCAATCACTCTAGAACACTAAAATCGTCTTATACTTATACCCATTACATCTATACACTCTTAGAACATCAATTAGGTCAGCCTAATAGATGAAACATGGAATGTAATACATTATCGACTCAAGATCCAGAACACACGCCTCATGGTATACACCAAAGCCTATATAATCCATTCACACATGTCAGGATGAACCTATAATAGCTCCTTCATAACCTATTAACACATTCGTTAACTCCACATGACCCCAAACTCATTAGATCAACAACAATGATGAAAAAACACCAAAATACACCAATTGAGCATCCACAAACTAACACACGAACCTCCAACATAGATACTAGTTGGCCTAAATACTCTTCTAACACCTATAAATAGTCCATCAAATTCACATAGCTAGATATTCTTCCTTGGTGTAATGTGGACCAATCCAATTAGATACTCTGCATTGGCAAACATTGTCACTAGAAAACTCAATATTTTGTCAACATTATGCACACAAGAAAACAAATACTTTGTACACTAGAAACTATGTTCTATACTTAGTTGAATATTCAAACATATATGTTTTGCACTGGAGCAAAACATCTGCATCTCTATGCTAGATTACCATCTCCATGCTTACTCACGTGCAAAAGATCAATTGGTCATCAATGTCAACCCCAAACCACAATGTTGACATCAATAATAACACTATATAAGCTCATTATCATGTTGCTAGTAGACATATCAATGAAAAACTACTCAAACTTCCAACATAGAAAATATGTTAAATACTTTATTTTGTTGGAGAGGATGATTGAGGTGTTGAAGCCTCTATAATTGACGATGGTTAATTGAAAGTTGGATAGATGGGAAAAGAAAAACACAATGTAAGGAAAAAGTGTCAAAAAATATTCTCAGTGGATATTGGTGGTCCACAATGAGGACAAGAGATTGTTATTTTTTATTTCTAATAAATTGTTGATTTTTAGTATTAATTATTTTATTTTATTATTGACTAATACATTGTTGATTTTAGTATTAAACTTATGGTTTTTATTTATTATTGATAGTAGATTAATATATTGTTGATTTTATTATTCATTTTTTTCATTTTTCTTTATTATTTCTAAGTTTCTAACTTGTAAATCTATTAAATTATGTTAGTTCTTGAATATTTGTAAATATATTTTCTCCATTATCTCACTTGTTTTCTAGATCATAAGATATGTTGATACAAACTCTCCTAGCCTTGGAGATATTGATGAGACATTTTACAATATGCTTGGACAAATGAAAAAAACAATTCATAGCAAGGATCCTAATTTAGATTTTTATGAGGAGCACATTAGGCCTGCTATGAAAAAATGGTGGGACAGTATGAACAGCCAACTTCATATGATTGCCTATGCTCTAAATCCAAAATGGTATATAACAAGAACTAGGAGAGTGCCTCCATGTGATGATGAAGAGATGAATGATGAATTCATGAATGCCCTTCAAAAAATGTATATTGAGGAGGAGTTTGGCAAGCTTAGAGCATAATGACTAGAATTTGTGATTATTTTTTGCCCAACATTCAATAAAATAAAAGTGAGGATTGATAGAGCTATATTAGCTCAAAATAACTCCATTGGATGGTTGACATGTCATGTGTAGGATGTACTAGAGATGAGGATTTTTTCCACTTGACTCCTTTCACATGTTGTTAGTTCCTATATTGCAAAGACCAAATGGCCTACATATAGCTTCATCCTATCAATAAAGAGAAATAGGCTTAACTCTAGAAAATTTAAGAAGTTGGTGGTTGTGCATATTGCCTTGTGCTTTTAGAAACAACAAACACCTGAATATCCACTAAAAATGACTTCCCTCTGATCCCCTTCACCAAAATGTGTCCCTATGTGCCCTACTATCCTTGTCCTAAACAATTGAAATAACATACTAAAAAATATGATATTCTACATTAACTAATCTAAAAACACATTTAAAAATAATATAAATACATATACTCTGCAATATACTCTGCAATATATTGAACGGCAGGGGAAAAATTGCAAAAAAATGTAAATTTCTTTTCTTAAGACTAACTATTTATAGCAAAAGTCAATTGATGATGGGATGCAAGTAGATTTGAATATGAACAAACGAAACTCAATTTAAATCGTTATGTTATACTAAATGGTTTTACAACATAATATTTTTGTACAATGAAAGAAGACATGTAACTTAAAAGGTCGATTGGATTAAGTACAATTGTTGCTAGTTAATGATATACCCTATAACTAAATGTAACATAATAAAAAAATGCATGCTACAAGAAAATATTTTTATAATACAAAAGTTATTTTATGACACATGAAAACCACTAACTCAAGAGATTGGTTAGGTATAATACAATTGTTGGTGGTTGAAAATGAGGTTCTTAGTGTTTTATCCACTCCCATAGCTAAGAATAATCATTTTAGGTGAATTAATTGTTTGTGTGTTGTCGTCTTTTGTTCTTGGAGACTTTTGTTAAATAATTCATGGGTTCTATGTCTGCCTTCAATTTCCTTAAGAAAAACTTGTTAGACAGTTCACGTTCTTGTGCATGGCTTTTCATTTTAATTTATGCATACTTGGGTAAATTTTGTTACTGGAAGAGTTAGATTAAGTTATATCTCTCTCCTCAAACTCTTAAGGTAACCTGTATGCAAACTATGAAATCCTAGGCATGTGAATGGTTTGACTAAATAGTTGACATAATGTGGCTGAAGTAAATGCCTTGGTAGTTGAATATGTTCGCAATGGGTTTGTTGTAAAGGCTTTAGAAAAATTTAATTAAAATTTGAACATAATCCTGCATGCCTACACTTAGGTTGGAGAATGAAAGAAGGGAATGGATGCCTATCAAAGAATAATTTAAAAAAATATGTTTACGTTGGATGTAACTGTGAATGTCATCTTGTATCAACACAACCATAACAAAATTGATGCACACGATTTAATAAAGAAGATAGACAGAAAACTCTCTCTCAAATGATATCAAATTATGAATAATTCTACTTTTTAGCTTATATTGAAAAATGGCTAGAAATTCTTTGTGGTTTTGTAATGTGTCATGAGAGGAAGGAAGCGTGGTTTTAATAGTTTATATAGATATTTAATTAGGCTCATGTTTTATTTGACCATCCGTAAAGTCCATACTCACGATTGTAAATTGTTATTAATGATGATAGAAATTCTATTTTCATGGAAAGCATTGGAAACCCACATATAATGAGTACAAAATATGTATGATGACTAAAACACAAGACCTAACATTGATCATGGTATAAGGGTAAAACTCGTTTATTAAATTTTGGATTCATTAGTGATTGAGACTAATATACCTTTGTCTTACAAATCAAAATGGTTTGAATGAGACATCATTGTCATTAATTTTGTGGCAATGTACCTAGTGTCAAATTCCCTTCAGATTGTGTTTGACAGTGATGTCAAGATTAAATTAAGATTTTGAAATTATGTATAGATATATAGGTTTGTAAGGGAAACCTAATGGATAGTGTTAAGGGTTGGTTACCAAAAGGAAAAGTATTGATTACAAACATATTGACGCTATAATCATATCATGTATCATTTTTCATAATTTAAGCGACAAAACAAGGGTGTTGGTCCATAATCATATCACTTATTGTTTACCAATAAAGTTAGGGTAGTATAAACAAAAAAAGAAAATATCATCTAATTTGTAAACTAAGCTATTATAGGAATTTATGAAATCACACTACGAGGTAAATGAAATCAATAGGACTAGAACATTATTATTAATAATATTGAGTGTGCATCTTCATTTGATAATATAAAGTATATAATTAATGTTATATGCATATCAAGGTCTAAAAGGATGCTCTAATACCAATGAAAAAATCCCATCTCAACCACATTGTCACCCTCCACCTAGAATGCAATCATATTAAGGTTTGCTATAGTTATACTATCCTTCATTCACATAATAATTCAAACATCAAGGTTCTCATATTTTTGTTTCAGAACAGAATAATGATATACAGGGAAATTCAATGTTTTATCATGATCCCCTTGGTTATTATCAGTTTACTACAAATGGTCGCCATCCAATCATGCACCCATTCTATGAAGCATTAATTTGAATAGATTGAAATCGTCACAGAGTGCAATGTTCATGGAAGATGTACACATTCGATTGCTAAAAAGAAGAAAGAAAACTTTAGCTACTCCGAGCAAAACCAACTGGTATGAGTAAAGTTAAGTTCCACAACTTTTTTCCACGTGTTGCCTGCAAACACGACTGGCAGGTGTAAATCCTAATTCTACAACCCGTTCCCACACATCCCTGCCTATGCAAAAATAGTAGCTTTGGAAAAGGATATGGACATCCATCAACGCATAATGGAAGGGGGAAAAAGAACTAAATCAGACATTACAATTAAAACGACTCTCACAAACATGTTTGCAAATGTGGAAGCTTAAACAAGGCATAAGGGTTGTTTGATAGAATGACGCCAGGAGATGCGGTCTCATGGACTACAGTGATTGCAAGATATGGACAAAATGATATTATTGAACAACTTTAGAAACTTTCAAGAAAAATCAATCAACAGGAGTAAAGGAAAATCCCACATCCCTTAGACATGTATGCAAAATGTAGATCATAGACAAGGCATGAGAATTGCTGAGCGGAATGCCTAGAAGAAATCTAGTCTCAAGGAATGCAATATTTGTAGGATATGCACAAAATGGATTTATAGAAACTGGTTAAACTTCCAAGAAATTACAATCGGTAAAGGAAAAGCCAAATTTCGCATCCTTTTCCAATATCATTTTATCAACATATGTCCTTCCATTGCATGAGTTATCATAGTATGGAAGTAAAAGCATGAAGGAATTCAATAACACAACACAACAACTGTATCATATCATTTTGATTATCTTTCATTGGTATTCTAAAAAATACGAAGCTACAGATCTAATATAGACTCAATCGAGCATAAACACTCATACCTAGAAATGCCTTCCAGAATGGTGCAACAACATGAAGCAAATGTAGAATGGTGAATTATTGGCCTAACAAAATGACCATGTATAGGTCTGAAATGGATTGCAGCAAGATGTAGATGACTTCATGCAATGTTAAACCCATGCCCAAGGCTGCTAACCATTAGTCGACCCTTCTAATGCTGGAAAAAATCTTCAAAACCCCCAAGTGGCCCCTCATATTCTACTCAAGAGTTTATTCTGGACTGCTGCCCCAAACAAAATAAGGACCACATCCCTGCTTTCATTGTATAGATGTCTCTATGCAGGGTATACACCAGCATATTAAAGCTCGAAAAAACACACACCCAGAGGACCTCCTCTCTGAAGGAGATGCCCATCCCAAAGTGCCCCCTCCATTGGCATTTGGTCCAACCCCTATTAATGGTGATGGTGCACCTGACATGGTGTCCATGCCTTATTTATGGCATGACACCGCCTTTTGTCCCCAAAGGAGAGTTATTACGCCCATCGAAGAATGCCAATAGAAGAATTTGATGGGATTTCCCACCCACAATAGCCTATCGGCTAAAAATTTAAAAAAGAAAACATGATTTTATAAACCCTTCATTTAATTGACGAGAATCTAATAAAATCGTTTGGTATCGCTTGAGAAGATTTTTTTTATAAACCCTTCATTTAATTGACGGGAGTCTAATAAAATCGTTTGGTATCGCTTGAGAAGAAAATAGCGTAGTCTTCATGCAATAAGAAGAAGTCTTAACTTTTCCAACGACATTAGAAGGTAAAAAAAAAATTGCATTTACGAAAACAACACGTGCTGCCAAAAAGAATAAATTTACCATGATGAAAACTTTTCATCAATCGCAGAGAGTCTAATAATGTAAAAGAAAGTCACCGTACCAGCGCGGGCAATGCGAACTAGTAGGCGCACCCACCGGGCAAGTCGGTCTGAATTGGTGGATGTGTCACACTTATTTTTCTGCAGTGGGAAACTTCCCGACATTGACAACAGACGATTCTGGTGGATTTCCCACCCAAAATAGCCTATCGACTAAAAATAATATAAATACATATAATTTCATTCTCATTACTTCTTAAATAAAAATATATAAATTCACTAATACAAATTATATCTATTCCTAAATTTTGAGCTTATATTTTATTTTCATCCGAACTTTCAAATATTCCAATTGCTGAACAATTTTTTCACTTTTATTTTATTTAAAATAATGTTGATTACAAATGTAGTTAAGAACTGACTTAACAATTATTTTAACTTGTGATTATTAAATTGAAAAATAGAAAGCCAATCTATGAGAATCCATTATATAGGGAAACAAATGGAGAAGCATGAATCTCAAGTTGTCAGCAACTTATCTAAAAGAGGAGGCAAAAACCTTGGTATGCCACCATGGATATCTGTAAGTGCTTACAGATCACTATCCTTGCAATCCACGTGTGCAGAATCAATGCCCTTGATTTCTTCAACAACAGGTAATATTGCCTTCATGTTTCCAATGTGTTGCTGCCCCCAGGCCTGGAATTTGATGGCCACCCCTATCTATCATATGATTTATTTTTTACGGTTTGTTCATTTAAATGCCTATCACTCTACATTTTATGAAAATATTTAATTGTCAAAAAAATTTAAATATCAATCTCAAATCTATTCAAAAATAATTATATAAAATTTAAAATAATTTAATCCTTATTCAACTCATTATCTAAAATTTCAACATGCTCACCAATAAAGCACAAATGTTGTATTATATTCAAAAAAATCAAATCTCAAATCACTAATCACTGAAAGGGTTAGACTGTAGACCTCGCGAGGGTGGTAACAATTGCCTGGTGGTTAACCACCCAACCAGAGGTGACTAGCGGTTAAGCTATGGTAGTGAAGTAAGTGATGTAGATTGCCACCGTGAAATCGCTGATGGTGAGAGGTTTGACTACGGTAAAGCAGTAGACTACGGAAAGCTTGACCGTGAAGCCACGAACAGGAGAGAGAGTGGATGTGGTAGCCCGGTAGTCGTTGCCAAACCGTGAAGAGTTGAAATTGATGGTGTTGGGGTGTAGTTAAGGCAGGAACCAAAGGCGAGAGTGGAGTAAAACTCCAACACTCCCCCTTGAATGGAACTTCTACCATTCGTGATGCCAAGTCTGGTTCGTTGAAGAACAAAAGAATCTGTCCCCAATGCTTTCATGAATATATATGTCTACTCATTCGACCTCCAACACTCTAGAACAATTTCGCCTTTGCTGATCAGCTCCCAAATGAAATGAAACTTTGTGTCTATATGTTTGTTCTGCTTGTGTAATACAATTTTTTTTTATAGAGCTATGGCGGAGTTGTTATCACAAAAAATTGTTGTGGCTATTGTCTGTTCATTTTAAATTTCCTTCAAAACTCGTCTCATCCATACTATCTGGCAAGATGCAATCATGGTTGCAACATACTCAGTTTTAGCTGAAGACAATGTACCAATTGGCTGTTTCTTTGAAGCCCATGCAACTACACCACTACCAAAGTGAAAAACATAGCCAGAGGTGCTTTTTCTATCATCAACACTTCCAGCACAGTCACTGTCAGTAAAACCTATCAATTTTAATTCATATGTTCTTGTATACTGAATGCCATAGTTCTTAGTTCCATTCATGGATCTAAAAATTCTCTTTCGATTCATCCATTGAGATTCTTTTGGTGCTTCCATGAATCTGGAAATTAAACTAACTGCATACATTATATCTAGCCTTGTGGCTATTAAAAACATCAAGCTTCTAGCTAGCTATTTATACGAAGTTGGATTAACATCTGAGCCTTTATCTTTTTTGCTCAATTTCAGTCCAGTCACCATTGGAGTAGGTGCTGATTTATAATTTAACATATTAAATCTCTTTAAAACATCATTTGTATATTGTGACTGTGAAATAAAAATGCCATCTTTATCTTGATTTACCTCTATTCCCAGAAAGTACTTCATTAGACCCAAGTCTGTCATTTCAAACTCTTTCATCATTTCTGTTTTAAACAAATCAACTCATAGATTCCTAGTCATAATTAAATCATCAACATACAAGCATATGATCAAAATTCTACCTTCATCATTCACTTTCATATACAGTGTTAGTTCACTGTCACATCTAGTAAATCCATTCTTTGTAAAGTAGTTGTCTATTCTACTATACCAAGCTCATGGAGCTTGTTTCAGACTATACACTGCCTTCTTCATCTTGTAGACTTTGTCTTCATGTCTAGATATCTCATATCCAGGTGGTTGTTCAATATAAACATTCTCTTTGAGGTAACCGTTGAGGAATGCTGACTTCACATTCATTTGGTGAACTAGCCAACAATTTTGTGTTGCTAAAGCCAATAACATTCTGACTGTGTCAAGGAGTGCAACTAGTGCAAAAGTTTCATTGTAATCTATTCCACGTTGTTGAACATAACCCTTTACTGCCAATCTTGCTTTGTGCTTCTGCACTTCACCATTTGCATTCAATTTGGTCTTATTAATCCATTTACCACATCTTTGTCTTTTGGAAGACTTTGCAATTCCCATGTCTGATTGTTTTCTATTGAATCTATCTCATCATCCATTGTTGTTAACCATTTTTATTCCTTAATTGCATCTTCATAATGAATCAGATCTTTAGCTTGTGAATAAAAGGCATAAAGTGTAAACTGCTAAGGATTGTTCTCACCTTCATTCTGATTATAAATATCACTCATGCTTCTAATTTTTTGCCTCCTCATGCTTGCTAAAGTTGGATTTGATAAATCACTTGAATCTATAGAATGTGGACTTTAAGGTCCTGCGCTAGAAATTCTTCCTGTGATTGGCGTCTGCAGTCTTCTTGTTGTTGCTCTTGTATTACTTGTTGGTGTATGTTGTTGACCACTTGTTTGAGGTTGAATTGGAACAACAGGTACATTAGTTGGAACTGTAATTTCATTCTTTTCTTGAGGGATATTTATTGTGACATTGACAGTGCTCTCTTTACTTCCATCCCATGCTTCATCTTCAATAAATTGGACATCCCTACTGATTATTACTTTCTTGGTTGATAAATTAAATAGTTTGTATGTTTTGGATTCTTCACTATATCCAACAAAAATGCATTTCTCCTTTGTTGTCAAGTTTTCGTCTCAACTGATCAGGTACATGTGCATATGAAACACATCCAAAAACTCTCATGTGAGACACACTATTCTTTTTACCTGTCCATGCTTCTTCAGGGATAATATTCATCACATTCTTTGTAGGGAATTTGTTCATGATATATGTTGCACAAGATATAGCTTCAGCCGAAAATTCATTTGATAAATACTTGGCTTTCAACATACTTCTAGCCATCTCCATTATGGTTCTATTTTTCCTTTCAGCTACACCATTCTGTTGAGGCGTGTATCTTGTTGTAAACTGTTTATGTATTCCATGTTCTTTGCAGAAATTTAAGAACTCTCTTGATATGTATTCACATCCTCTATCTATTCTCAACACTTTGATAAAACAACCACTCTATTTTTCAGCTAAAGACTTGAATTGACAAACGAAATTAAACACTTCACTTTTTTGTTTAAAAAAATACACCCATGTCTTCCTTGAATAATCATATATGAAAGTCAGAAAATTAAAACTACCACCTATTAAAGGTGTCTTCATTGGGCCACACAAATTTGAATGAACTATTTCTAATGGGGTTTTTGTTCTTGTGGATTTCCCTGCTAGGAAAGATTCTCTATGTTGATTTCCAACTATGCAATCTTTACAAACTCTCTCGAATTTTTCAATTAATAAAATTCCCTTTACCATGTTCTTCCTATGAAGCAAATTCAGTCCTCCAAAATTTAAATGACCGAATCTTAAATGCCAAAGCCAGTTTTCATCATTTACTTCTGCCTGAAAGACAGTCTGAATATCAGTTGATACCTCTTGTGCTTGTGCAAAGTTTGTGCTCAAAGTTGGCTGAATTCTCAAAGGAAACATTCTATTGTTTGTCATATGAATTTTTGCAATCAACTCGCCACTTGGGTATTTGTCTAAAATAGTGCATAACCCATTTTTGAAACACACTCTATAACCCTTTTGGATTAACTTTCCTACACTCATCAAGTTATGTTTAAGACCAAGCACAAAAATGGGTTATGCACTATTTTAGACAAATACCCAAGTGGCGAGTTGATTGCCACTTTGTTGTCATTACCCAGGTCTGACTTAATATTCTCATCTAGACTTGTGAACAAATCTAAATTCCCTATCATATGATTACTACAGCCTGAATCTAAAAACCAAACTTCTTTCTCACTAGCTTGAGCTACATTGCAAGCTAAAAATATTGTGCTCTTTTCAAGTCTATTGTCTTGACTCTCTCTAGAAAATTAACATTTTGTCCTCTCATATCATACTGCTTCTTTCTACACTCATTCATGTAATGGCAAAACTTTTTACAATAATGGCATTCGACCTGATATTTATGATACCTTTGTCCTTGAAGAAAGTTTTGATATGGGTTTTGGCTACTGCCTCTTCCACTTGAACTTGATTGGTTATTTCTTCCACCTCTGTTGAAACCTCTTCCTCTTGTTTTGAAATTTGATCTACCTTTGCCTCTTCTTTGGTTAATTGAAGCTTGAGACTTGAATGCATGCTCCAATGACATATTTGTTGTTCTGCTGAGTTTGTGTTCATGAGAAATGTGTGAAGTGTATAGCTCATCAACTGAATACTGTGTGAGATCCTTTGACTCTTCTATTGTGACTAAAATTGACTCAAATCTTGTAGGTAAGCTTCTCAAAATATTTTCTATAACTTTGTCATCTTCTAGTGTTTGTCCATATGTTCTCATTTGCTTTACTAGTCCCATTATTTGAGTAAAGTATGAATCTACAAACTCATTTTCTTTCATAAATAAAGTCTCAAACTCTTTTCTTAATATTTGCAACTTTGCAGTTTTAACTTTGTCCATTCCTTGATATGCAATTTGTAAAATGTCTCATGGTTGCTTAGACTTGGTAAGGCTGAAATTCTAGGAAAAATATTTTCATGTACACCTTGTAGAATGAAGAAGTGTTTCTTTGAATCCTTCTTCTTGTTATCTATCAATAAATCTTTCTCTGCTGCATCTGCCGGTTTTGGAAACCCATTTTCTACATACTCCCATAAATCTTGTGAACAAAACAATCCTCTCATTATTATTGAATAGTAGTCATAATTCTTTCCATTTAAGTGTGGAATTTGGGGATTACTCAAGCTTGTGCTTGCTGCCATGATTTACAGACTCTCTATGTCAATTACCCTAGGCTCTGATACCACATGAAGGGTTAGGCAGAGGATTAAAAGCATACACAGTAATATTTCTAATATTTTTATTCAATACAAAACAACCATTAAACCTTTGCTACTTCAGAGCAATTTGTATTCAACTTTTGTCACTTAGAAAATTACAAACATACAACTATATAAAAAAATTCAGCAAAAGAAAAAATTAATACAATTAATGGCAATTACGAATGCCAGCAAAAACATGTCCAAGTCATAATAAAGACAGTCCTATCAAAACGTCATTTTATGCCAACAAGGAGCCCACAAATTGCTGCCGAGGAAAGTCAACCACCGCACTACCATTGTGGTTTTCGGAGAGGCCGCAGTGATAGTGGTGACCAATAGAAAAAGCTATCCCATATTACCACGGTGAGTGGGGAGGTCAGTCGCAGTGTGGCGGTTGGTGAAACAGCAGATAGCGGACGGTCCACCGCAGTACCGTGGCGGTTCTAAAAGAGATCAGGGTGGTTGCGGTAACTGAGATTTGACGGTGAAGAAATGGCAAGGCTAGGAGGAATGACACACACTGCGATATCGCTCGCGGTTAGACTGTAGACCGTGGGAGGGCGGTAACGACTACCTGGCAGTTAACGGCCCATGACTGACAGTTAAGCCACGGTAGCAAGGTAAGTGATGTAGACCGGCACCGTGAAACTGTCGACGGTGAGAGACTTGACCGTGAAACCGCGAATAGGAGAGAGAGTGGGCGCGGTAGCCCGGTAGTCGTTGCCAAACCATGAACAGTTGAAATTGATGGTGCGGGGGCATGGTTAAGTTAGGAACGGAAGGCGGGAGTGGAGTAAAACTCGAACAAGTGGACCCTAATCCGAACTCAAGATTCTGCGTGTCGGCCACATTCAGGTCAGACCCACACCTATAGCATAACAGGGAGAGGCAACGTGATTAAAATTGTCTGGGAGCAATACGATTAATTATAATAATTCTGTCAGTTCTTACCTGAAAGGATTTTGGGATTTCAATCGGATATAAAACAGAAGGGATCCGAATACGATAAACTGGACAACATCGTTCCGCTTTTCCCTTGTCAGCTCCCAGCCAACTTGTTGCTTCATGTGTTTGAGCAGACCAAACATGTAGAGAAGAGAATGTCGATATTCTCTCCCGTTGTTGCTGGTTTTCTTTACTTCTTCCATGATATATGCCACCACAGATAGCCCTCCTGCCACCCACTTAATATTATCTTCTTCTTCTAGTACATCACGGAGCACCTTCTGCGTTTCTTTCTTCAGACTATCTAGAAAGCATGCCTAGAAATGCATATTTGAAAATTACACTTGAGATTGTTTGCTTTCCTCCTTTTTGTGGGCAGTTAATTCTTAATAAAAAGCGTTAAAAATAATAACAACAATAGGTTAACCATCGTTTAAATACCTTTGAAGAATATCTTTCACCACGATTCATCTATAGGTTATCTATCAATAGGCGACCAAACTCTGAAGAAGAAATCTCCGAATTCGAACTAGCACTTTCTACTCTAGATGCGGTCTGTTGAGGCTGCCAAACACATTCAAACATGATTTTGATCGACGAAGAATTATAAAATGAAAAACCTAGTTAGATACTCACTGTGGCATTATCAATGTCGTTCAGGCCACCTTCAATTTGTGAGATCAGTTGTCTATTCTGTTCCATGTCAAACTTTTGTACTATCTCTTTGAGATTGGCAATCACCTTCGTATCCTTCGGATTTTCATTTTGTTGAAGAAAGCCCAGTGACCAGCCAAAACCAGCCATTCTTTCCTGACCGAAACTCGAAACTAGATAATTTTTCTATTCCACACAAAATATTTAAAAAATATAACCTGTTTCTGGCTTTGTGTAAATCACTCACATGACAATCCCTTTTATATATCAGTATATTACCGTAGAGCCCCGAAGACGTTAGAAGATAGCTATAATTTTGATTATGCGATATCATTTTAAGAGTGCCAATCAAATAAAATGGACCATAATAAAGTTTAGCATAATCATATTACGTAGCATCATTGCAACACAGCAGCTGGACCATTGCTTTTTCATTTAAATTTACTTTCGTCCTCGTTTACAAAACATTTTGCAAGCCCACGATTCTTCACTTTTTTAAAGACGGCCCTTATTCTTTTTTATTTATACTTAAAAGAATATCATATTACTTCAATTTTCTTTTTCTAATGATAATTCCTTATTCTTTTCATCGTTTGATTTTGTTTTTTAAAATCTACTTCCTTATACTTTTCTTTTTTTATTTTCCTTATTTTCTGAAGATAATCCTTATTTTTTTTATTTAAAGGAGAGGAGATCACAAATAATTAAGGGGAAGTGAATAATCACATAATTTTGGCATAAAGTATTTTAAGCAACTTTTTATAGGCATGTATGACACAAAGAAAATGTTCAAGATGTTACAAAAGTGTTTTCATGCATTTATAACAAGAAAAATATCAATATTAAATTTTTTGGGATGAAAATTAAAAGGGTATAATGAGAATTATTAGGATTAAAAATATGTTAAAGAGATAAAATTGAAAATTAGTCCATTCAATATTGAAAATTGAATGAAAAATAAAGTAAAAATATATCTATTAAATCAACAAAAAAAAGTAGAGATGTTAGTTTCATGAATTAAACAATTCAAGTTTTATTCTAGTGTTTTTTTTTTTTAGATTGCAGGAATTGGGTAGCCCCTCTAATAAATTATAGTGCACCTAGTAATCCTTTTTCATGTGACTGGTGACATTGGCACAACACAACCTCCGGTACTATGGGGATGGGGGGAGACTAGACCTCGTGACATCTTGCCTACAACATGATGCTTTATCCAATCGAACTAGCCCCCTACTCCGTCAAACACATAAGATTTCCTTTTCCCACATCAAATTAAGTGGTCGCTCACATATGCATTAGAAATTTATATTTCTTGAAAGAACAAAATAAAAACTATAATGCATTGTTGCAAAGATTTATTTATTTTTTTCCATTAAAATATTACTATTCAATTTGATATGAAACATGATAAAAATTAAGTGGTTGTATTTTAATAAAGTAGGTATAACTGCACAACTAAATTCTCAAGACATGCCATCTTGCTTTGTATAGACATGGAAGAAGGATATTTCCTTAAAAAATACATTAATGGGATGCAAAATATTATTTAAAGTGGACTCATCACATCATGGCATAAATGGAAAAATAAATAAGCATGCAAGTACTAGTTTGTTAAAGAGCCAACAATAGGACTTTTTTAGCACTAAATAGGTGAGTCTTAGTTTTAGTTCGATAATTAGATTTATATCACTTTGATGATCCTCTTAAAGGATAGACCATCATTTGAAATTCTTTAATTAGATATGGAAAACGTTGAATCTGTATTCTTTGTTTGATTATATTTCAAATTCTCTTAACATCGAATTAGAGTCAGGAAGTACTAAGTCTTCCCAAAGAAGGAATCGGATAATAAATCCTTTATGAGAAAGATATTCCTTTATGAGAAAGATATACCTTAGAGTAGGAATAGATTAGATTGCAAAAATAAACTAGGATAGTTATTTGTTGTAGTAAATATTTTTTTTAAGAATTCTCTAATTAAATCTATTTATAGAAGATAGCTAAAGATTATTGTTATAGTGGTCTTGAGGAGAGAGATTTTTTTTGCATTACTAATTTTTAGTGTCAAGATAGAGTCATCACTATTTTGTTTACATAATTCACCAATTAATAGAGTAGCCATTTTCAATAGGGAATGGAAGGACCACAAAAAAATAAATATTATAGTGCAAACATTATTCGAGATTAGATGAAGATAAAAAAAGATAGCTATGATAATTTAATTCAATTAGATTGTTTTCTTAGTAGAAATGATGATGAATAGAACAAGAAAATATTTCTTATTCAAAATAAGAAGAAACATCTAAGCTAGAGTGGGAGATTGTGAAGTCTTATTAATATGGATTTATATCTATTAATTTAGGAAATCCAAAATTTGAAAGTTTTAAAACATAACATTCAAGAACATGGGAGTTTAATAAGGTGGGAATCAATAATTATATCTTTATAAGATTTTTCAAGTAGAGAAATAATTAATGAATCTTGAATATTTTTTGACATAATTTTATATGTATTCTTCTAAATATATGTGATATCACAGAAAATTGATTTCTTCATTAAGGGGAGCAAATTAGAATAAATGAAAAGGTTTATAATTATAATATTTTAGAGAGAAAGTAGTTGGATTTTGAGTCAATACTAAATAAATGAGCGTCATTCTAAGTTACTATTAGACTAGTAGTTGTTATTTTTAAAGTTGGGATTTTTAAGGTTTTTTAATCCTCTCAAATGTCATAAAATTATGTAGATTTCATTAGTATGATATATACAAAGTGTTTGTTTTTAGTCTTTATTATTTATTGTGTTTCACTTTATAGTTTGTTTAATTATAAAGTAACTTGATAAAATGTATATCGTAGCATATTACATTGGAGAATATTAAATAATAGGTGAAGGAGAATCTCCTAAATAATACTAAAAGAGATAATTAATTAAATAATAATAAAAAATAATTTAGTGAAGGAATATAAGAAACTCAACACAATTATTTATAAATAAATATAAAAAGAATGTTAAAAATTAAAAATAGATTTTACCAAAATAAGGCTAAGTAGGTGTCTAAAAACTAATAAGTGTAATCTAGGAGAGGTGAAAATTAAAATAAAAAAATAGGTATAGATGATTAGGTCAGATGCATATCTAGAATAATTATCATTTGAGATAAGGAATTGGAAATAGTTAATAAACTATTTACTCTTAAACTTGAAAATAAGAAAGCAAGGTTAAGTACACTTATAGATACTAGTTTCTATAACAATTTATATTCAAACTAATACAATTAATAATATTGGATTATTACTTATAAAAATCCCCATTGGCAGTCATTAGCTTTGGTGTAGGAGGGTATTGACATTCAAGTTATAAACATATTTAATTTTAGTTATATATAAAAATACAATATGCAGATGAATTAGTTGATTCAATTTTATTTGATGCAGTTGATATTACTTTTGGTATTTTTCGGATGTTATATTCTAGATAAGGGTTAACATACATTAGTGGATGAATGATGAAAAACATTACATCAACAATGGAAAATTCCAATGAAATACTTACCGTTGTAAGTAATAATTAATCCATTAATTTCATCCAAGAGACTAAGTAGTTTTGTTAATTTTGTTAAGGATAAACAATATGATCTAGGATTGTGAATTATTCTCTCAGGAAAAATAAACTCTATTAGATGATATGTTGGAATAAATTTAGCATTTTATTCATGAACCTTAGGGGGTTTGCACAAGAGAGGTGGAACATAAGATTCCTTTATTTCTTAAAATATAATCAAAAAAACCCTAGAGTCCATAGAGATTCACTAATGATGACCACATAATTGAATAAAATAGATTCAAGAATTACTTTAACAAGGTGGAAATCCCCTAAGGACTTCACCATGTTGATCACCTATTGTCATGGTAAGAATTAATGATGACTCTTGGTAGATATGTATATATTATAATGCTCTCAATAATATAACTACTTAGAACCATGATCACTAAAATATAAATGAATTTTTGGAAATATTAAAACATTAAAAATATCTCATAAATAAGGATCCATGGAATCTGAATTTTAGTTCACAAATAAAGGTCATTAAAAATAGATAATTGTTCCTTTTTTTGTTTATGTTTTGGACCTGCTACTTTTATGAATCCATTAAATGTTGTTTCAAAGGGAATTCACAAGTACATTTATTATGGTTTGTCTATATGCGAGGAACACATAATAAAAATTTATACGTTGTGAAGGAAAAATAACTATTATCAAACAATAACAATTATAAATTTTGAAACGAAACATTCATACATTTTGGTGATGTAGTTTGAGGATAAGAGATGATATTAGAAGACCATTGAAAATTATCCAAGACCAAAGAATGGCATACATTTATTGAGATTTATGAGTTCTTTCTAATATATCTGTAAGATCATTATTTTTCTCTTCTATAGTTATTTATTTAATTTCAATTACATCCGTATGTAAGAAATGTGTATAAAGATACATGATGAGTTATTGAATACATTGCATGATATAATGCTACATTCCTAAATTATTATATTTTCCTAATTTACTATACCTACTTGTAGAGGTTAGGACCTATATAGGATAAAATTTGTACCCCTTAGGAAAATTCTGTTTTTTCCTTCACTTTAGAAAACCAAGTCTGAAGGATAAAATCCACATAAGCGCTCTACCTTCATTACACTTGGCATTCATTTTGTGTGTTGGTAGAGGAATAACTATCAAGGATGACCACATGGTGCGTAGATGTCCACGTGGTGCACTTACATCCCTAGCAAATTCTCGCAGCTGGAGCCTACAATACACTTCTCACTAGAAGTTGACTTGTAACACCCCCTTCAGCTAATCGACTTGAATATGGCCATTTTCATCATTCCTCCTTCAAATTCACTCGTTTTTCATTCCATTTCATCTCTGAATAATCTTCTTCCTTCATTCATTCTAGGCTCTAAGCCTTTGATTCATATTGCTTGGCTCTTCACATGCTCTAGGCATTCAATCCATCACTCTCAAGCAACACTTTACACTTTCACAACAACAATATCAACACTCTATCAACTCAGTAGCGCAAGTGTAAAACAAAGACCATTATAGCAGGGGCTTGAGTCCTCTCATTTTATCCCCCATTAGCCTTGAGTGCTCTTGGTGGAGGTGGGAAACTTTCCACTCATCTACTCTATTATTTGGTTGAGTAGCATAACACTATTTTGTAGTTCTTTTGTGTTCTTTACTTCATTTCCTACTTGTATCTCTATCTATCTGGTTGTCTGTGGAGATGGAAACACCAAAACGGGGGTTTGACTGAGGGAAACCCCTATATAGCCCCAACAATTTCTCTCTCTCTTGTGTGTAAGTATTGAAGACATTCAGTTGCTATAGGCTTCATCACTTGTGTTTTTGTAAGTGTTTCCTATCCACTTCTTGTTCTCTTTATCTATTTCACCATATTCCAACTTTATCACTTTATGTCATTTCCCTATATTCTAGAAGTTCTTAGCATTTAGAGAAGAAGTAGTCATTTAGCTATTTTTTGAGATAAACTTGCTTTCTGGTCCATATGAAATTCTAGTGTGCCTCAAGTATGCTAGCACATGACATTGTCATCCGTACTCTACGTTGATGTACTTTGGTCAAGAGCTTATCAGTTTGTCTAGAGAATCTTTGTGACTTGCTCTTTCTGATTCTAGAACTCTCGCCATTGTTCCTTAAGGTAGTTTACGGTAGTTCACCCCATGAGGCTCTTTGAGTGAAGAGAACTTGTCAGCAGTGAATCCCCATTCTCTACATTTTTGTGAACCCAATGTGAAGAGAAAACTATCTAAAAAACTAGGAATTTATTTACCCCTACTTGGTGGAGTCATAAATTTTGACTTGGTGCTTGGAATTTAGAACAATTTGCACTGTTGGAAAGATCTCCTAGAGAACTATTTTAGTCCCTAAAATACTAGTGCCTTCAACAATTAAATTTTAAGGACTGATGTAAGTTTCAACCTCAAATTCTAGGCTAGAGACCTCCAAAAATGTAAATTAATAGAACATAGAAAATATCAAAAAAATCGTAATCAATTTAATATCTTCTTTTATTAGTTCAGTATCTAATTATATTCAAAATATTAATGATGTTTGATTTAATGCATGTGATGTTGACTTGGTTTTACCTATGTCACTCGATATCTTTGATCCTTCTCACAAAATTCCTCTTGCTTCAAAGGATATTTTACTGCAAGAAGATGAAATCATTGATACCTTTCTAAATGTTACTCTACCTTCTATTCATTCCAATGTACTCTCTTCTAGAGATGATGCATTTATGAATGATTAATTCCTTATCCAATCCAATGCACTTTCCTCTATATATAATGCATTTGTGAATGAAAAATCTCCTCCTCATTCCAAAGCACTCTCTTCTAGGGATGTTGCATTTTTTACTGATGAATTTATTATCTATTATAATGCACTCTCCTCTAGAGATGACGCATTAGTGCATGATGAATCTCCTTCCACATTTGATCTTGTTTGGATCAATGTTGAGAATATGTCTTCAAGTAATTATCCTACTAGTTGTGATGATTATATAAATTTAATCTATGTTTTTTCTGCCCCTCAAAGGCCTCAGAGATTGTTCATTTACGTGACTTGGACCAGTCTTTCTCCTAAAAGGGTTTGTTCTATTAATGGTATTTTATTTGATAGAAATTATCTTAATCCTTCGGTGGCTCCCTCTTATAGACCGATATACCATACTTATGAGAATAGAATGAATAAAAAACCAAGTCTTCCTTAAGCTCCTAAACCCACAATGAAAGCACCTAGTGATTATGATCTTGTCGAGAAAATCCAAGTTACTCTGGCTAGGATCTCACTATGAGACTTGCTTCAGTCTGCTCTAGCTTAACAAGGTATGCTTTAGGAAGCCTTGCAAAAGATCCTCTTTCCTTCTTCTGCTAGGCTGGTAAATGCGAATACGTTGATAGCTCGTATTTGTGTGAATTCTTTGAATATTACATTCTATCAGCAGGAATTTCCGCCTTTGAAAGTATAGAAGCAAGTGGATCCTGTAATGATTATAGTCAACATTAATAAAATTGGTACTAGACATACTCTCATTGATGTCGGTTCTACGCTTAATGTATGCAGTATTGATCTATCGCCTAAGATTAATATTGATCCATCTTCTCTTAATGTTTCTTTCATTTAAATTCATGGGTTTGATAATGTTGGGTGAAAAGCTCTAGGTACAATAGTATTACCTTTGCAGCTTGGACCCATTATTGTACCCACTCTTGTATATGTTATGTTAGAAAAGTTACCTTATAACCTTCTCCTTGGTAGATCATGGATTCATGCTATGGGTGTAGTCTCGTCTACCTTGTATAAATCTATTCAGTTCATTTGGAAAGATGTTATGCACTTATGTGAGATGGAAACCACTGGTAAGGTTTTGGTTGTGCCTAATCTTATTCCTTCGGTATCTTCAAATGTGTCAATGTTTTCTCCAACACTTTCTACTACAAATGATACTCTTGAGATAGATTTCCCTAAAGAAGATGCTTCTTAAGCAAGAAATATTAAGTCTATTTCTTCTACCTCTTCTCAAAGGAATTCATGTATTCGTGATGATTGGGGTTGTTTAGAATTAATAGAATCCTTCAATGGAGAATATAAAGTCAACCCGATTCACTTAGACCTTTCAATAACATCATATGAGATCACTATCAAAGATGATCATTCTTTTGTATTCTAGGCTAGTGTAAATTATAATGTTCTTGGTGTTGATACTCCTTTTGAGGAAGATAATTATGCTTCTGATAAAGCAGATAATGTTGGTAGTCCTATTAAAAAGGATGGAAGTGATCCCATAGAAGAGTATGTTCCCCCTTGCTAGAATAATACTCTCTATGTAGATCTCCCTTCTTCTCAAGATTTTCATACATGTTATGGCCTCGACTTTAATCTTGTATCTAAATATGGCTATGAGCATAATGGTTATGGGAATAATGAACAAGGCATTGAGGTTCCTATATAATGCACACCTTGTAAGAATAATTTACGGCTTGGTTGCTTCAATGGACAATCTAAATGGAAACCATTGTTGAATGTTGACATGATGTCTACTCAACCTCATTCTTGTGCATTGGTCTATCCTCCTCTATCTTTGATCTTCATATCTTCTTCTTCTAAGTAGTCAAAAATTTCTCCACAAGAGAAAGGGTTACTTCTTTGTCCTCATTCCTTTTCTGAACAAGAGTGTATTTTTTTGCAGCTTCAAAAAGCCCGCTTAATTACTCTTCCTCCTCCTACATGCAATAAATCTCATAAACATGATAAAGAAAAACATTATTTTTGTGCATACCATCGAGTGCCTGGCCATTCCACTAGTGAATGTAAGGCCTTGAAGGATAAAATACAACTCTATATTTCAGTTCCCATCACTCATTTA
This sequence comes from Sequoiadendron giganteum, assembly GCA_007115665.2. NCBI lineage: Eukaryota > Viridiplantae > Streptophyta > Pinopsida > Cupressales > Cupressaceae > Sequoiadendron > Sequoiadendron giganteum. Next base: position 525,945,690 of record CM021100.1, on the reverse strand, counting down.
TTTATTGATGGACTACCTCTTCTTCAAATTACAATTGATATCGAGGTCTACCTCTATCCCATAGGTTCTAAATATCTTGCATGGTTCTTCTCCCCTGTATGTTGGGGTTAGTGATGATTTGTTCTAGAGATGTGTGTCCTTCTTAGGACCCCCTCTTTTCTCTCTATTTTTCAATTTGAGCATCCCTTGAGTGGACTGCTTTTCTTTTGAAGGGTTCCCGAGGGACCTCCTTTGAAATATTTTCTCTTGAATGAAATCTTGGTGTCTAGCTTGGGGGCTGCTCGACTAGACCTACTTCATATCTTTGTGTCTAGCTTAGGGGTAGCCTGACTAGACCTATTTCATATCTTTGTGTCTAGCTTGGGGGTAGCCCGACTAGACCTATTTCATATCTTTGCTTCTAGCTTGAGGGTAGCCTGACTAGACATACTTCACATCTTTACATCTAGCTTGGGGGAAACCCAACTAGACCTATATCCTATCTTTGCATCTAGCTCAAGGGCAGCCTGACTAGACCTACCTCACATCTTTGAGTCTAGCTTGGCGGCAACCTAACTAGATCTCACTTTCAAATAGTGTGTCCCTTGACTAGACCCCTCTTCCTTTTGAAGGGTTTTTGAGGGACCCCTTTGAAAGTCTTCCAACTTAACGATGATCTACATGACTGTCTAATTAATTGCCTATTTGGCTACTTCGTGACATGTTCTATCTATGGGTAAACATGTCGCTTCATGGGTGCACTCATCAAGCCACTTTTTGACTCTATGGGGTCTGCCTTTCACAATCTCCCTCATGTGAGAGTTCTTGGGAGATACCTTCCTTATAGGTCTGCATGTTTGTAAGGAACTTTTCTCAGTCTCCTTCATGTGAGATTTCTTGGACGATACCTTCCTTGTAGGTCCGTAGGCCTATGAGGTGCTCTCTTTCTTCAGCTTCATAATTATGTAGAGCTATGAAGTCCTTTGCCTATCCTGCACTCTTGGGTTTTCCAAATCATAATCTTCTTCCTTGACGGTTTAGGTATATATTTCTAACCCTACTGCTTCTTTGATCTACTTTACCAAACCACTCATCAATATTCATTCTCACTAAAGTGGGGGAAAAATGTATAGTTCGAGTGAACTTTCACCCCTTAGGAAAATTCCCCTTTTAACCTCCTTCACTTTATAAAATGAAGTTTGAAGGCTAAAATCAACATAGGCCAATTTCCTTCATTCCACTTGGTGTTTTTTTTGTGTGTTAGCAAAGGAATAACTGTCAGGGATGCCCACACGACGCATAGAAATTTGCGCGACATGCTTATGTCCCTGATAGATTCTCATGGCTAGAGCCTGTAGAGCCATTACATTTCTCATTGGAAGTCAACTTGTAATACCCCCTTTTTCTAATTGACCCGAGGTGATCCCACAATACTGGTTTACAATATTTGGGCAAATTAGACCCTGAACTGATTTTTTTAACTAAATCTTCACTTTCGAGCTCCTATAGCGGCTAAACCGTGAGGAATTTAAAGATGATGCAAACTAGTGATTTGTAACATTTTGTCTATAGATTCTAAATATATCTTTTTCAAAAAAATTGGAATCATATTGCACTTCTTTTTCCATCTCCTTCGAAAAATATCTTTTTTAAAACAACAACATTTTTAAGGAGTGACACTCACCATATACAACATAATTTTTTTTGTATGAAGGATTAAATTCTTTTTTTTTCGAATTTATATTTGTAGTTACATTATCTAGCACTTTCATTTGGTTTCATAGTGTTTTATCTAATATTTTTTCCTTAATCAAGTTTTGAATTCAAAGCAATTACAATTGAAACATAGGCGGATTGTATACAACATAACTTTTTGTATATGTATCGAAATTCAATTTTTTTTTAATGCATCAAGGACATCAATACCTAGCTTGAACACATTTTTTAAGAGTTTATTTTGATAATCTGGTATTTTTCCACATGTGTAGAACAAAGAGCTTGATTTCCAATGAAAAACCTATGTTTAATAAAACTAAAGAAACACATACATAATAAAACCAAAATATATTAAAATTATATTTGTTGGATAGCTAGTTCTAAGGACTACCATGATCATTCCAAATAAATTTTAAATGAATTCATTTGATCCCCAAAAGGTAAATCAAAAGTGATTTTTTATCACCATTTTGATAGGTGTAAAGGAGACTTCGTTGTGGGTATGGTTTAAAAATAGCAGTGTTCTATCCAAGGGTATTTGATCTAAGGTGGTTTGATCGAAACCTATTCAATTGGAATCCTTAAAATATAACTTTTTAAGGCTTAAATAATTATATTTTCTAAAAATATACGATTTCAGCAAAAATCAGAATCTCCCGAAAATTGTAAACCAGCTTTGTGGGATCATCCCCCGAATATGGATTTTTTCTTCATTCCTCCTTCGAATTCACTCCTTTTTAATTCAATTTCATCTTTGGAAAATCTTCTTCCTTCATTCATTCAAGAATCTAAGCCTTTGATTCATCTCGCTTGGCTCCTCACATGCACTTAGCATTCAATCAATCACTCTCAAGCAACACTCTATCAACTCAATAGAGAAAGTATGGAACAAACACCATTGCAACAGGGGCTTGAGTCCTCTCATTTTATCCCCCATTAGCCTTGAGTTCTCTTGCTAGAGGTGGTAATATTTCCACTCCTCTACTCTATTATTTGGTTGAATAGCATAAAACTATTTTGTAGTGCTTTAGCATTCTTTACTTCATTTCCTACTTTTCTCTCTATCTATCTGGTTGTCCGTCAAGGTGGGAACACCAAAATGGGGGTTTTAATGAGGAAAACCCTATACAACCCAACAATTTCTCTCTCTCTCTCTCTCTCTCTCTCTCTTGTGTGTGTAGGTATTGAATACATTCACATTTTGTAGGCTTCATCACTTGCACAGTTGTAATCATTTCCTTTTCACTTCATCTTCTCTTTATCTATTTCATTATATTCTAGTTTTATCACTTTCTATCATTTCCCTACATTCTAGAATTTCTCAGCAATCAGATTAGTTGTAGTCATTTACCTATTTTTTGAGATAAACTTGCTTACTAGTCCATACAAGATGCTAGCATGCCTCGGGGACGGCAGTGCACTACATTTTCATCTGTATTCTATGCTAATGTCCTTTGGCCAAGAGATTATCAGTTTGTCTAGAGAATCTTTGTGACTTTCTCTTTCTAATTCTAAAACTCTCATTATTGTTCCTTGAAGTAGTTTAGGGCAGTTCGCTCCATGAGGTTCTCTGAGTGAAGAGAACTCATGAGTAGAAAATCCCCCTTCTCTACATGACCAATGTTGTTTAATATTCTATAGTTGACTATGTTACTTTAAATAAAATCATCACTAATATATATGAGCTAAAAATGTAGTGACAATATTATAGATATGGGCTATACATTTGGATAAATAACTCTTTTTCATATGGTAAAATGTAGTTAAATGGAGTATTAATACTTAGACCACCCTATTTATGATGAAAAAGTGTCCTAAATGTGGAAATAAGAATTGTTTAGGGGGAAGTAATTGTGGACATCTAAATATGTCCATACTTAACCACACCTGACTTTACTTCATTCTATCCATTAATTAAATAGTGAGTAATTATTTATTTATTTAATTCATCCTCATCTCATCCTTAATTAAAAAAATTGAATTTATTTAATTAAATCTAACCTTATCCCTTTAACCTTCCGACTAAATAAATTAATAGCTAATTAATTACTTTCTTTAGGCTAAGTAAAATTCATTACCATTTTCTTATTAGTTAATTCCAATACACCATCAATCCTTGCACATTCAATCCCTAACCATGAATCCACCTACATGGATGGAAATCTAAACTAGTCACCATGTGACAAGTGTCCTAATGTACCTATCCTACCATTTTCTCTAACTTGTGTGAGCATACCTCTAAAAAATGTGAGGCCACCCTACCTCTAACACATGTGATAGACATATCATTTTCCCAATCCACCCTTACTCTTATAGAAGTCTTAGGCGTCTCATTCATGTTCTTTCCAATGTGTTCTCACGCATGGATGAGTACTCCTTTTTCTTACACCTCCTTTTCTCTTGAACCACTTATCACAAGGCTAAGCCTCCATCATCCCATTTAACCTTGACCTTATGTTTAGTCAATGTGTCTTGGCCATTTGTTTCCCCCATCAATTTTTTTTTTAATTGAGACATTTTCTCCTGTTTTGTAGCCTCTTCCATCATCACATACTTATGGTGTTATTTTCTTCCATCAATCATCAATCCTAAAATCATATATTTGGTCTACATAAGAACATTTCATCCAAATATAATGTCATCAAGGAGCACATCAAATAGACATCCATGTTCATCCAATTCAACTCAACCAATGAATTAAGAAAGTTAAAAGGCTAGGTAATTAAATTTTATTTTCATATTATCTTTACATTTTTATCACTTATCCATTTTATCATCTTCATTTTGGCATTCCCAATTGGACCCACATTCCTGAAACTAACGAAAATTTATGTTTTCGTCCAACTTCTAAGATTGTAGATAGTAGAATATTTCTTCTGGCTATGGTTCAACATCTTTTTTTATAGATCAGAGCCTTTACCTCATGATTTAGTACCAATATTAGTTCCGTGCCTCTATAGACTACTTTAGTGTCTTTGTTTGATTATTTTTTTCTACTTTTTTGGTTTTTTTGCACTAATCTCAATTTTTTGTGTTCAGTAACAACTTATTTTATTCATGTTGTTTTTTAGTTTTTGCAATTTTTAAAAAGTTTTGTTGTAGGTGTTCTAGAGTAGTGCCTAAGATGACCACTCTAGTATATTCACTACTTTAGCATCTTCGCATCTTGGCTCAATGCCTCTGCTCTATGATTTGGTACATTTTCTATTTTTCTTTAATTTTTAATTTTTTGGTCACTAATCAGTTGTGTAGCTATCCCATGCTTGTAGAAGACCATGAAAGAGAAAAATATACTAACATTTGGTGTAGGATCACTTCACAAAGGTTCCATATTTATCGCTAGTTAGTTGCGCTAAGGTAGCTTAGTGGGAAATAATCTTTGTTTGATGTGTTTGTCAGTCAATCTCAAGTGTATTTTCTCTCCTTTCACACTTGGGTGATCTTAGATATAAAAATTATAAGCTGGACTCTTTTTATTTTTGTATCAATGTAGCCTAAGGAAACCAATGTGTGTATTCTCTTCCCTTCGACTGTTTTGTGCAATATTATTGTAATGCCAAAAACTATACTTCATTCTTGGAGATAGGGAAATTTCTCGTTTATTATAGACCTATTTTAGTACCCTTACATTAATTACCCTTTAATTCATCATTAATAGGCCCCTAATACCCTTTATTTTAGATCTTGAGGCTTATTTCAACTAAAAGCTTGACAAAATCATCAAAAACACTTAAAATTTTAGCAACCCACCCGAAAAATCTAGGGTGGGGCTCATACGCTACCTTAGGCATATGTGTAAATTTAGGTGGGACCCATATGCCAAGGTTGGAATATGAGTCCCATTTTGGGAATTTTTAGGGTTTTGAGTGAGAAAATCATCTTTTTAATTTAAATTTTTGGTTGATGTCAGCTTTTGATATCTGAATAATAGTGAATTAGGTGTAAATTTTTAAATAAGAAAGCTTCTATGTCATTATTTCATCTAAGAAAGCATTTTCAAGAGGAATTTCAAGATCTGAGTATTCAAAGTCTTTAAGCATTCTTTCACAAGAGCATTCAAGCTTCAAAAGAAAGCAAAGTTGAAGTCTTGGAACAAACTCAAAGTGTTTTTCTAGTCTTCAAGCTCACTTTCATTCAAGATCTAGCATTTTCAAGGGTTGATCATGGTTATCTATGGTGAATCATGATGGATTCTAGGTTGGGGAGATGCAACTAGCCATCAACACAAGCCTAATGACTTGTTTCATAAGTGATTCTATCTTCCATTATCACTCTACATTTATCCTAAATAAGGTAAAATTATTCTTAGGGATCATTTGGGTGATTAGAGATCTCTCAAAGTGACTCATCCATTTTCATATTCCATACATGCATCTCATTCTTGCACACTAGAATAGGGTTGCATTGCATTTTAGATTTCCTAATCTTAGACAGACTTAAGGTTAGGGTTTACATTCCTATTTACATTCCTATTTAATTGTTTCTATCAAGGTTTAATTACCAAACCAAGGGTTTGATCGAGGAAAACCCCCCATAAGAAAACCAAGTCTATATTATGTTTTGGAGGTCTTTTCAGAGATTTGGATTCAAAAATCAATTCGGAGAAAAGAGAAGGTGTTGAAGTGTAGATTTGAACTTTCAATTCCCAAAAACGCAGAACGAGACTAATACATCAGAAGTGGCATATGATTCGCACTATAGGCATTTTAAAAATATTTTTCCAGATTCAGATACCTTTTTTCTAGAAACATGTTCTTGTGCAAAAACCCTGATTTGGGACTGATACGCCCAAACTAGCATATGAGTCCTAGTAGGTCAAAATTTTAGGCTTTTTTAGTATTTCAAAGCTCATCCAAGTTTGATTCAAACTTCTAGGTGCACATATTTCATCTTGTAGCTCTTTGTTATGTTTTATATGCATTTCTAGGTTATTTAGCGAAAGATTGCATCATATTAGGGTTAAGCATTACATCTTACATTGAATTTGTCTTTTCAAGTCCTAACTTGGTGGTGAACCCCTCATTAGTTTACAATCAGGTCCTAGGATAACCCTATTGTAAGATCTCTTTCTCGTTTGCATTGAGATCTCTAGGGTTTTCCTTGAATGAAATATTTGGAAAGTGGGTTTTCTTTATGTCCTAATCAATATGAAAGAACCTATCCCGTTTTATGCCATTTCAATTAGTTGATCAAAAAAACTTGGATAATTCCTCTTAGGAGGCCTTCTTAGATATTTTATCAACCCAAGGGATGACCTCAACTCTCATATTTTGACTAAGTATAAATAATGAGGTGAATTTAAACTCACCTCTCTTGGAAGTAGGATCTTATCATTCTTGGGTAAGCCCACAAGAACTTTGTAGCTTGTAGAGGTGAAGGTGGAGAGAGGGTTACCCTCCCCTCCTAGATATTTGAAATTATTATATTTTATCTATGAATTTTGTCTCTGTACTTTTGAGGTATTTGGAGGACTCCCTAACAACCTTGTTAACTTTATATTAAGACCACATAGGTGTAGGTTATTGTGGTGTGGGGTATAAGATCTAATCATTCCCAAAGTTACTAACCATGTAATTTTTCTTGTTAAGGTGAAAAATATCCCTTAGTAGTACCTTCTCCTTTTAAGGTAAGAGGTGTAAAGGTGGTGCATGACATTTACATACCCATTCATTTGAAGGTATTATCCTTTTGGCTGGTGGGTCCACATTAAGTTTACACTCCTACTTGAATAATTTAGAATTGTTCTCAAGTGTATGGTGTGTCTTTCATGTGTTATACTAGTTATAATTCACTCAACATTAATATCTAAAATTATCTTTATTGATGTTTTGGATGATTTTGTTGGGTTTTTAGCTGAAATAAGCCTTGGGATCAAAAATAAAGGGGTCGTAGGTGCCTATTATTGATGATTTAAAGTGTAATTAATGGAAGGGTACTAAAATAGGTCCAAATTAAATGAGAAATTACATTATCTGCAAGAAGGGAGTACATTTTTTTTCATTACATCTAGCCCCCACTTTAGCACCCATATGACTCTTTGTGCATATGTAAGCTAAGGGAATCTAGATAATGATCTTCATTTCAAGAAAATGATACTCATAATTCATGAGAATGAAACCCCCATTGTAGCTATCTGCAAAACCACAACATTAGGAACCACATCATACAAGATGAATTCATTAGTCATCCAAAATTCCTCTTATGTAACTTTTTTAAGAAATCAAATTTGAGGGTAGAGCTATGTCCCCCCTTGATTCTTCTTTCTTTACAAAGGTGGAATCAAGGTAGCAATCTAATCACTTTGAATAAGGTAACTCCTATCTTAGGGTATTTCAAACTACCATAACACATCTAGTGATAGAAATTTGATGAGAAAAAGAGAGGAATCATGATTCCAACACAACAAACAACATAAAAAATGTATTTTGCTAGCCCCGTTTTGCTACTTTGAATGAAGATAAGTTTTAACCCTAATAGATTAAAGCCCTAAATTTAACTTATATAAGAGTAAAAAAGTGAAGTTATTTCTAATATTTTTGTCTTTTACCTTCTTGTAGCTTGAATTTGGTGGAGAGTGATTGAAGATGTCGAGTCGATGATAGTGTGAGCCCCTGAGATTGGATATCCTACAAGATGAGGTAGCCTGTGGTGAGCTATGATATTAGGTGAGTTCATTTTTTTGCCTTAGCTTTGTCCTTACACATTTATTTTATGTTTTTATGTATTTCTAGATAGATTTAGGACCTTGGAATAAAATTTTGCAAAGAGCCCCCTTTTTTTGCAAAGTGTTCCTTTTTTTTGCAAGTATCCCATTTTTCTTGCAAGTGTCCCTTTTTGTTACAAAGTGTCCCCTTTTGTTGTGAAGTTTCCCACTTTTTCAAAAAGTGTTTTGTTTCTTTACAAAGTGTCTGAAAAAGGAAATAAAGTGCCTAGGACCTTTAGAAAACTACACTAGAACAAATTTATCACACTTTTTGATTGTTGATACATATAGATTTAAGAGTTTAGAATGCCTAAAGGACATATTTCTACCTTTTTACTAGATCCCTCCATGGTCACAACATCTCAACAAGAGAAAATTTTATCGCCTACAAGACTTAGCTTTGACACTGTCAGAGGAGGATACATAGTTACTACAGACTACTGGATTGTATTAGGTGTACCTCATGCCCCCATGAGGTATTGTGATGCCATGTTGATAGCATTGGCTAAGATTTGGGATGTAGATATAGGCACATTTCATCTCCTGGCAGGCAAGATGATGATCACCATAGAGGACATCCATTGGATTCTCTCATTTTTTATTCAAGGTGAGAGAGTCCATTTGCTAGGAGATCAATCAATTCATGAGATGAAATATGACATACAATTTTTTCTTGGAGGTCTGATTCTAGATGACATTGTGGGGCAACACATAGAGCTATCATGGCTAATTTTTTGTGAGCACCACTTGTGGTACAAATTGTGATGTTCATTGTGGCACTAGTACTTATCCCCAATGACCAAGGAGAACATCTAGATGGAGGAATAGCTCACATGATTCAATAGATGGAAAAGTAGAGGATCGTATATGCCTATGGGCACAGTATCCTTGCACACTTGTAGTATGATCTAGTTTAATTTTCATTTGATGAGGTTGACTATGTGCTTCCTTGTACACCACTGCAAGTGTGGTGTCTGGAGCATATGAAATACACTAGGCTAACAAGGTTTCCATGTATATTAGCCCTAGGATACCCTTACGCGTTCAACTATCCTCTAAGGTGGTTATGGTAGTATGGTAATTTACAATTTTATAGAGTTATATTCAACTGAATAGATGAGGAGAAGATCTTATGGAGACCATACCATCTTATACTGAAGTGGCTGGATGAGACCCATCAGTTGAGGTGACTACATATGGATAGATTTATGATAGTTAGACATTAATATGTAGTACAACCCTTCTACCAATATTGTTTCATGTGATAGTTTAGATAGGTATAGGTACCACTCGTGGAACAACCCTTCTTTTGGTGATCATTACAAAGTGCTCAGAGGATTGAAAATACTAGATGATTCACCACTGATGATTCCATATAAAGTGACTTCAATTATGAGGATCATGATATGCCCCTAGTCTCTGACACCGATGACATCGGTACCATAGATGCATACGAGGAGTGATGGGCAGCAACATGGTCAGCTCCTATATTCTCAATGGATGAGATGATAGGAAATGTACGGCCACTCTCAAATCAAAGATGATGAGGAGGATAGAGCCAAGGAGATAGGGGTTAGGATTGCATACTTATTTGTAGATGTGATAGATGAGGACTATGAAGAGGTTGCATATCCTGATTATGATGGCTAGGATGAGGAGTAGCAAATGAGTGAGGGGGATGATATGGTGGATGAGGATCCAGTGGGTTATGAGTCAGAGAGCCAACTCCCACTCATGTGACTAGACCACAGTAAGAAGCTACAACATGTACCATCACTGAAAGTTATTGAGAGGCTAGCACATCCTCCATGCCTCCTACACATGACAAGTTTATCTTTACACAACCATATAAAGAGCTAGCTGATTATATTTTATTTAATCCTATGCTTTATGCTTATGCTCATGATTTAATTTTATGTCTATATATATGTCATGATTTGTACTAATTATATTTATGATTTGTATCTTGTAGGGGTTGTGAGAGACCTACATGATCTATGTCCCCAAGTTTCTATAGAGATAGTTCCTCTACCAAATTACAAAAGTGCTACTAATACATAATATGTGCCCCAACCCATTGTGGAGCAGGACCCAAAATTGTTAGAGCCGTATGTTAGACTGAAGGTAGTATACAAAGGTTTTAGGAGGTGCACCCATCAAGATGAGGCAACCAATGAGGAGGTTTCATCATCTCAAGCCCCAATATATTTCAAGAGATTCCAAACATAGGTAGACAAGCTACAAGGAAAGAGACCACCTAGCGGAGGATCACCAAGAGGCCATTTCACAAGCACAGGGTCTATAGTGTGCTCTAGATGTACTTTCCAACTCCTGGTCATGATCATATACCACCATCTCTTGATAGAATACCTCTAGATATAGGCAATCACCAAATCCTAAGGGTTCTTGTAGTTAGACCATAGAAACATTGCATATATTCATGACATAAACTCAAAATTTTAATGTATATATATGATCATTTGATGTTTTGTTATTTATGTTAATGTGTTTAATGTCAAATGGAAATGTGATTGATCAAATTATCTTTGTAAGAATATTTAATAAATGTCTCCATGATTTAACATGTTTTATGTGATCTAATTAAAAATTATTTTAGTTTCTCTTCGATGCCACATTGTGATTAAGTATGTTATGTTAAATTAAACGCACTTGTGATCTAATTAAAGAACATTAAATGTATATAAGGATATAATTTAATATAACACACAAGATGATCTTGAATAGCATGAAACCTAAAGTAATCATTTAAAATTTAATTTAAATAATCACTTTAGTATTCAAGATACATAGATAATTATTTGTCAAGAACGAAGCAATGCGAGAGAACATAGAATGTCAGCTACTAACTCTAACACCACTACTTTAACATCCATACTATTCAAGAAGATTAGACATAATACTGCCATAGATGTGTGGCATTTATAGGTTCTTTAAGAGGCGTGCCATCTATTTCTATTAATGTATATTCCAGATCCATAATTTTCATCAATTATATAAGGGCCTAACTAATTAGGGCTGAACTTTCCTTTTTCCATTGGGTTAGCATTGACATTATATTGATTCTTCCATTAGACCAAAAAACCTTTATAAAATGAATGAGGTATGACATTATCATTGTAACTATGCTACATTCTCTTAGAATAAGCCTGAATTTGATCAAGAGCATCAATGCATTGTTCATCGAGCATTTCAAGATGATGCAACCATTGTTCCTTGTAAGTATTGTCAACAATAATTCCTTGAAGAGTGATTCTTAATGAAGGGATCTCTAACTCCAAGGGAATTATCACATTGGTTCCATAGATTAGGTAATAATGGATATTCACAGTTGATGCTCTAATGTTTGTATGATAACCCCATAATGCATATGCTAGCTACGTATTCCAATCTTTATTGTGTTTTCTTACTTTTTTCCTTAGGATTTGCTCAAGGGTTCTATTAGTTGATTCAACTTGACCATTAGATTGTGGGTAGTAGGTTTTTGAAAATTGATCTTGTATATTAAATGTTTCTAAGAATTTCTTCACATCCTTATTGTTAAATGGTGTCTGATTGTCCAAACCTAAATTGGAAGGGAGTCTAAAGCGAGCAATAAGGTATTCCAATATGAAACAACATATTACATTAATGGTTGTTGAATGAAGGGGAATCGCTTCTACCCATTTCATGAAATAATCTGTTATAGTAATTATAAATGTATGTCTAGCAAAGGAAGTTGATGAGATATTTCCAATGATGTCCAGGACCCACACCAAGAAAGGCCAAATAGGAAATTGTGCATGAAGTTCAGAAGACAAAATTTGATTTGGTTTGTTATGTTCTTGACATTTGTGATTTTTTTTAACATAAGCAAACCAATCTTGTTCCATATGCCTCCAATAATATCATATAGTAATTAATTTTTGAACTAACGTTCTTCTTCCAAAATGTCTGCCACAAGTACCTAAATGAGATTCCTTAAGTGCTATGAGGATTTTAGAATTTTTAAGGCATCTAAGTAGGAGACTGTTGAAAGAAATTAGATACAATACATCTACAAGAAATATATACTTAGATGCAAGTTTGTAAAGGTAGGCTCTAGTATTCTTTGTTGTTGGCTCAGGAAAGGTACTGGTTTTTAGATAATCAAATATTGATGCATACCATTTGCTAGAGCTTTTCGTGGTGATTGCTAATATCTCAACTATTTTTTACTCAATTGATGGTTTCATAAATGTGTGGATGAAAAATGCGAAATATTTTGAAGGATCTTGAGGGCAATGAGAGAAGCTACACTCGCCATTACATCTGCATGCCTATTATCTTTTTGTGGGATGTTATCAATGGTAAAAAAAACAAACTTCTTTAACAAATTCCTTGTGAGATCCTTATATTTGGATAGTTTGTCACGCTTTTCTTGATATGTTCTATTTATTTCTTTAATGATTAATTGTGAATCACCGAATATTTTAATGTCTTAGCCTCCAAGAGTTAAAGTAGTATGTAATCTAGGATTTAATGCTTCAGACTCTGTGGTATTATTTGTACATAGGAAATTTAACAAATATGATAAGGGAATAGGTTTTCCTCTAGGTGGAGCTATTATAATTATAATATAATTCCCGTATTTTCATGTTCTTGAATAGTCAACACACTCTCATCAAGAAATGCTTCTTCATTAGGTAATGCCAGGAGAGAAGGAGTGTCAACTAGCTGGTTGGTGAAGGCTTGTCCTTTAGTTGATTTTTGTGAAACAAACTTAAGGTCAAACTCAATCAACAACATAACCCATTTAGGTAAGCATCTTGATAAATCTATTCTATCAAAAAGATGTTTTAAAGGATCAAATTTCACTATCTCCTATATTTCAGCATTCAATAAGTAATGGCATAATTTACTAGTAGAGAATAAAAGATCCAAACATTGTTTCTCTATCATTATGTATCATTTCTCATAATCAATGAAAGTTTAGCTAATGTAATAAAAATTATTCTCTTTACCATTTTCATCTTGTTGGGCCAAAAATACTGCAAGAGCATGAGTTGGTGCTGCTATATATAGGATGAATGGTTTATCTTGCATAGAAAGGTGTAAAACAAGTGGATTAGCAAGATACTCTTTAAAACTCTTAAAAGACTATTTAAAATTCTTGTTCCAATTAGATTGAACTTATTTATTGATGAGGTGTGTAAATGGTAATGTTCAATCTTTTAAGGATGCTACAAAATGTTGAATAGCTCGAATTCTTGCTTGTAACATGTGTAATTGAGAAATGTTTCTAGGAGGTGTCCTATTAACTATAGTATCATTTTTTTTCCATGTCCACCTCAATTCATCTATGAGATACGATAAAACCTAGAAGTTTTACACTATCTACAAAAAACACACAGTTTTTTAGATTTAATCTCATGTTGTATTTTCACATTCTCTCGAAGATCCTCCAAAGGAAATTTACATTGTCCTTCCTTGTTAAATATTCGGCTAGAATATCATCAACACAGTCTTCCAAAATCTTATGTATGTAAGATCATGAAATATTAACATCATCGCTTGTTGATCTATGTTGTGCCCATATTCTTCAGTCCAAAAGGAATCAGTACCCAGCAAATGTTAACAATATTAATGTCATAGCTTGTTGATATGTTGTTTTATATTGGTCTTAAGGGTTAATAAATATTTTATTATATCTCAAAAATCCATATATGAATGACAACAAAGAATGTTTCACAATTGAGTCTATTATCATCTAAATATTAGGAAGGTGAAATTCATATTTTAAAGATGATTTATTTAAATTATGAAAGTTTGTACACATCCTAATATGATTGTTCAATTTTGCGACTATGACAATGTTTGAGATCTAAGGAGAATAATCTATAGATATTATAAAACTAGCTTCAAGGAGCTTTGCAATCTCGGTCTTAACTAATAAGAATATCTTAGGGTTCATTTTTTGAATTTTTTTCTAACGTGTTTAGAGTTTTGAACAAGGACTATAATGTGTGTTAAAATCTTATGGTCAATTCTCAACATATCCAAATAATTTTGAGTGAATAGTTTGGGAAAGTAATGAAGTAAACTTACATGGTCCTCTTATTCTTCACCATCAAGGAACTTTCCTATCTGAATTAGTTTTTCCTCATTGTTAACATCCACCTGTATGTCCATGGTATCTTCTAAAGGAAGTGCATTTTGTCTCAAAAATCCAAGGTTGTATTCTTCTTTGTTCATGTCAATCTCACCACTTTACTCTTCTTTGTCTTTTTGTTTGGTACTAATCATAGCACATGTAAGTTGTTTCCTTTTAGGGGGATTAAATGGTTTATGATAAACTCCTAACATTTCTTTCAAGGCTTCATCATCTTTGAAAAACTGTAATGTTTCTTCACAAGGTGTATCAATCATTTTTGGATGCTTCAATGAGAGATTTGTTTTAGGATTGCACATGAAGGTGTTGATGTTTAGCACAGGTATTTTTGTTTCTTGCATAATATTAGAAGGACAATATCCCAAACCACTTTTAGTTTTGGTGGTTGTTGATAATCTATCTCATCAAAGTTTATTATATAGTTTGTGTCTTCTTCAAGAGTAGATGGGGTAGATGCTTGTGAGTGCTCTTCTGAATTTTGTGTTGACATCACCATTTTTTTTTTTTTTTCTTCTTCTTTACTTGTGATTATTGTAGTCACCCAAAATAATATTTAATTAAATGGATATTTGTTATTTATTTAATTTAACCTATGACCCTTATTTTATTGATTAGTTAAATAAATATTTATTATTTATTTAATTAAACTCCCCATCATCCTTTATCCACACCTCATTTTAGCTTATCATAACCTATAATTAAATAAATACTTTTTATTTAATTAATTAATTTCCCAAACCTCACCTTCTCAATCAATCTCAACCCTCCGTTAGCCATTCAATCTTAGCTAGTTATTCCTCTCACCAAATTTCTATATAATGAGAATTGGCTCTCATTCCCCATAAAACACATTCTCCATATCCATATGCTTCTCAAATATCCATAAAATCCATCTTCATCCTACCATCATCATGCTAAAATATTGAGCAACCACATACCTTATCAACATTGGAGCAAGTTTGCAAGAATGGGCACTTCTTGTGAGCTCAATCCATGAAGGAGGAAGGTGCTATAAAGGTATAAATTATTTGTATTTATTTCTTATTCACTTTCATATATTTCTATAGTTTACCTTCTTACTCATCTTTCCCATCTTCATTTTGGCATGCCCGGTGGGTTACCCCACCCTTTTCTAATGTTTCTTGAAGGTTTTGTGTTTTTTTAAGTTGTAAGTTATGTTTTCAAATAAAAGACTACAAAAATGCACTTATGTTTCCCAAAAATGCACCTCTATTTGGAAAAAAGTGCAGCTTCTTTACAAAATTGTGCATTTCTTTTTTCTTCACAAAGCCACACCTTTGTCACAAACTACTGCGCTTCCATTTCTCGACATTGTTTTCATCATTTTCACCTATATTTAGGGTTTTATTTATCTTCTAAAAATCTATTTTTACTAGCCTACATCATCCTAACACTCTATTTTGTAGGTTCATTCATCATTTTCATACTTAAACTGGGTTTTTATAAAGTTTTGTGAGACTAGGGATTCATATAAGCTTTCTAGCGCACCTAGGGTTTTCTTTGTTTTCATCTCATTTTCATTACATTTGGGGACATTTTCTCATTAGGTATACATTTTTTGTGGTGCCCCATATGTCCATCAACCCATTTACACACTTGGGTTAGTCCAAAACCTCATTTTTTGACCCTTGGAGAATGTTTTCTAACATAATTTACAAAATTGTAATTATGCTCATAGAAGCACAGTTCTATGCATAAAGTTACACCTCTGTTCTATGAGACATATTATAGGGTTTCTTAGGTGTTTTTGGTGTCAATTTTTCATTTTGGAGTCTCTACCTGCATTTTCTAGCTATTTCCTGAACTAGGTCACTGAAAAACACCAATTTTTGGCTTTTGGAAAGTTGTTTTTTTAGCTAATCTATGAAATTGCGCCTTTATTCATAAAATGACACTTTAATTTTGGCATGAGTGGAATTTTATCTACAAAATGGTGCTTTAGTTTTAGGTTGCATATTTAAGCTTTCTTTCAAGTATTTTTTGCATCTAATCTTTGTTTTCAGGTTACTAATGTGTGTTGTAGGCCTCCAATCTTCTTCTAAGGCACAAATCATCAAATATATATGCTTATCTTCATGCTAAAAATCTTTTTATGTGATCATTTTATTGTCTAACCCATTTTTGCTGCAGAATGCAAATTAGTGTCAAAGGAAAAATCATCAAACTACTAACATATTCTTGCAGATTTGTTTGTCCAAGGCTTTCTTTTTTCCACTATTCTAGGAATGTTTCATTTCTTAAGGTCAATGAAGTCTCGTTTGATGTGTCTTTGAGTGAGTGATGTGTATGCTCTCCTCTCACACTTAGTGCGATCTTGAGGATCAAAAATATTTTTTTTTCTTTTTCTTTTTATCCCAAAGAACCCAATGTTTGTGTGCTCTCCCCTTGCACTTCATGGGATTTTAGGGATCATAAAAACTTGGATCATTCCTTTTATGGGGCCTTCCTAGAGATTTCATCACCCTAGGGGATGACTCGAACTCCTATGTTTTGTTGAAGCATAAAGAGTTGGGTGTGAATAGAAAGACACACCTCTTGGAAGTGGAATTTTTTTAGTCAGACTAAACCTCCAAGAATTTTATACCTTGGATAAGTGAAGGTGGAGAGTGGCTTAGTGTCTCCTCTTGGATATTTTTAACATTTTTCCCTTTCATCTATGAATTTGGGCCTCACATACCCTTGAGGTATATAGAGGAATCCCTAGCAACCTTATGTATCCTAGATTAGGAACTTTCGGTCATAGCTTAGTGTGGTGCAAGGGATATAGAGCATACCCTAAAGTTACTCACCATGTAATCGCTTAGATTGAGATATAAATCCTTTTGGTGAACTTTGATAGTTCCCAAGGAGAGAGAGAAGGTGATCCCATTGGTGTATGTTGATGACCCTATGCCACTGGATCTCTAGCTATCCACGTTCACAAGAAAGGATGGAACAAATAACCACTTGAGTATCAAGGAGTATTAACCCAAACTCAATCTTGGGTTGTGAGGCCACATTAATCTACAATCCCACTTGAATAATTTATGATTTCGCAAGTTCTTGAAATGTCTTCTTATGCAAAACTTATGGAGAACAAATCAGCCAAGGGGCTACGAATTGAACATACACTAGAAAAATCCATTAAACTTGGCCACTTTGTTTGCTTGTGTGCTTTCAATTCTATCTCCTAGTCAAGCAAGAAAAAAATTCACCTCGTCCAATTCTTCCTATCCTCATCATCCCTCCACATCCTAACCATACCATCTTTTCTATCCTAATCATCCCATCCTAATCTAATTGTTTCATCTTAATCACCCCTTATAATCCTAATAGCCTCCATCCCATCATAACCATCCCTTATTATCCTAAAAGACCCATTTTTATCCTATTCCCACTTCTTCTTAATCACCTATCCTAGCCAGCCCATCATAATCCTCTATAATCATTCTAATCGTCAATCTTGTCCTAATCGTCCCATAATCTATATCCAATCAATCCTTAATCCTCCATTTAGGAACCTAACAATAGTTTTCCTAATCCATTTGAGGTCATAATTATTATCCTAATCACCATCCATAATCCCTATCCAATTTCATCATTAATCTTGGTCCTAATATCCCCTATCCTCCATCCTCCTTAATCCCCATCCTCCATTATAATCCTTAATCTCCATGCCTCATCATCATTTTAATCAAATCCTCCTTTTCAACCTAATCCCATTCTAACCAAATCCTAAGCTAATCCATCTATCCTCATCCAAATTCAATCAATCTGCAGACATGCAAAATTAACATCATATTTAATCATTTTATCCTTAATTAATTAATTCAAATTATTTAATTAATATCTTAAGGTTCCTCCATTTAATTAAATAAACCCAAATGTTTAATTAAAATCTCTAAATATTTATTTTCTTCTCATTTGATTAAAAAAAAATCCAAAATTGTAAATCAAATGTCACATCACCTAATCATCAGCTTAACTAGTCAAATCCATGATTAAAACTAAGCCTAACCCATATACCATCCTCTAGCTTTTCCCACTTGCGCAATAAATCATTTATTTTGATTTATTAAAACTCTATTTTCCTCACAAAGCATATTCTCAAGGAATATGCCATCATTAATTCCATTTGTTTGACTTTTTTGTCCAAACAAATTTTCCCCCAAATCTCTCAACCATATGCATTTAATTGATTTTTCAAGTTTCATCTCATCTAATTGTATTTATCTTGCACAAAGACCAAAATGTGCTCAAGATTTCTCCTCTCACATTTTGACAAGTGGCATGAATCTATTGATTTAGGATTAGTCCCACATTCCTCAACTTTGCCTCTTCTGTCTTCAATATCACCTATAAATTCAAGGGGTTTTCTCCTTCATTGGCATCTACAGTTTGAGCATTTACACTATAGGAATTTTAAGTTTTGAGTTCATCTTGCATCATCATCATTTTCAATCTTTTGGTTAGCATAACTTTTAGGCTTATCAAGGATTGGGAAAGGGCTCCTTTACATATCAAAGGTGCACCAATCCAATGTGGAATAGGTATGATTCATGTTTTTGCATATGCTTTTGTTTAGCTTTTCTTGTTATTATTTACATTGTTTAACATGATTCAATAGTTCATAGGGATGTTGAGTTTGTTGATTTAAACTAACTTATGCTAAAATGTGGGATGGTTTAAGTCTTTCTTGCAGATTTTGACATCTAAAAAATGGCTCTAGAATGAGGGCTAGATTTAGACATTCACATTCACAAGATCCAATTTTGCATTGTTCTATTTGAGAATTTAGCTACTTTTGTGATTGTTTAAATTGGTTAAGAAAAAAAAGGAAAAAAGAGCTAGCTAATTTCTGTTAAAAAGAGGCATTATTCTGCATCATGATAAGCATATAAAGGCATATTTTTGGGGTTTTTTTTGTATCAACTAGGTAGCCACAGCCATAATTTCTTTTATTCCTATTTCAAGTGATAACATTGATCATCTATATGATAATTCTGTTACATTCTGTGTTTCCATAGCTATGATTTCATGTTATATATGTTGTCTCAGATCTGGTTTATGGATTTTTCTTGTGGTATGTCAACATTGACGGGAGGCACTTTATTATAATATGATTTTTCCTTCCTTATGTGTTCATTACATGATATGATTTTAATCTATATCATTTACATTATTTAGAGCGTAGGGTTCTCTATACAAATTTTATCTTGTCTTCTTCCTTTTGATTTGAATCTATTTTTTTTCATGCATGAAAATCAAAGGTAAAGATAACTTATCTTGCATAGGTCATGCACAGAGCAGAAATAACCCAAATCCATCCTATGCAGAAATAACCCAAATCCATCCTATGCAGAGGATCCCAAATCCGTGCATAGCTGGCCACTAAATCTAGTATTTATTGTGCTATTAATACATTTGCATAAATTCACATTGATAATGCTTTCTTGGCCTCTTAAAGTGACTTTTGGCCATGCCACAATCTTAAGATAGCCTAAGCTTCATTTATGATAATGGTTGGAATGCAAGCTGTGGGATTTAGTTTTACACCTACCAATAGAAATTACGTGTAAGTCTCTAAAAGCTTTTTTGAATAGATTGTGTCTACCAGTCACATTATCCAACATTGTTGTATAGCATTTGTATGAATGAGAAGCTTCAAATTTGTTGGCATTTTGGTTTTGGTTGGAAAATTTACATAAGAATATTTTGACAGGGCTTTTCATGAACTCGTGTAAATACTTTTGTTTTTGGTTGGAATTTTTATATGTAAATATTCAGATAAGACTTGTCCTGAATCAATTGTAAGTTGTCTTTTTGTAATATTTATGAGTCTTTAATGGGTGATCAAGAAACTACATGCTTAGCTACAGTTTGAATGTTGAAATCATTGTAATGTTAAGTACAACACCAACACATTTATATTTCCATGTATTCTTTTGATGAGCTTGCGCTGGGCATTAGATTGAGGTACAATTTCAACTAGCTAAATCTGTGGTTTCTTCCATTTTTTTTCCGTTGATCGGCCTTAAAATTAGCTTGATCTTGAGATGCAATGTTAGTGTTGCCAATATCTGTTAGTGGTTTACGCTATAAACCATTCAGTTCTTGTTCATGTTCCTCCTTTCTATTTGAATCAGCATGCGACTCACGACTTGACAGTGATTCTTTTAGTGCATTCTCTAGCAATGATGTGCCATGTACAACAAGAGCCTTTGTTTCAATCAAGGCATCTCCAATGTTATTGTTCTTAGTCCTCTTGATCGCGTCCTTGTCATGATTTTGTCAATGTGCCTTGTTCACTCCATGAGTCTCCACAGATTCTGCTACTTCCATTCGAACCACATCATCCATTGTTGCTAACTCCACTTCCATCTCCAAATTTTCCCTGTTTGCACACCTGTTAGCCTTGCGCCCACACTTGGGCCCACAGAAACTACCTGCAACTTTGCATACACACTTCATACTCTTACAACCTGAAAGATGAAACTTACTTCATAGTCGTCAATTTTTGCTTCTTTTGGACAAGGAAAGTGTTTATTAATGCATTGGGAAGATGTAGAATATGGTATTTATATGAAACATACTTGTAGGTAAACAATGGCATTCAAGTATGCATTTTTTACTATATTCTGCTTCATATTGTGAAGAGATGGCCCAAGTCTACTATAGAGATTAGTATGTAGCCGAATGAGGTAGGAAACTAAATGATACATGCTGGATATTTGGCAATATCTGTGCAAGCAACAAATAAGTTCTTATGTAGAGGTTAGTATGTAGCTCGATGAGCCAGCAAGCTAAACGATACATGGTGGATATTGGAAAATCAATATGCAAGTGACAGAATCAAGGTACAACCGACAAAGCATGGTGAAGAGTTGGTAGAAGTCCACTGTAGAGGCGACTATCTGGCCAGCTGAACTGGGAAGCTGAGTGATAGATGGTGGAAACTTGGATTTCAAGATACAATAGGCATACATGCCCACTGTTCTTTGAGATGAAAAAATTTATGGCTCTCAACCAAAAAGAATCAAGAGGATCACTAGCAATAAGTTAAAAGATATTGTTGTGTTCATTGGCTTTACACCTACCAATTGCATTAGCTCAAAATTTTCTAAAGTCTATTTAACAAGTCCTTTTTCTTACAAAGTTCACCATTCACACGTGTGGAAGGAGTTTATATTTTTAATTCACTTATGATACTGCATTCATGGGCGGATTTGGAAAAAGCTGGTAGCTGCAAGATTTGCTTAAAGATTTGATATAATTTGTCTTAAATGTCTTAAATGTAGATTTCTTCATCTCTTTGTTACTTGATTAACTTGGTGGAAGAAGAGCTCACTTGTGCGTTTTTATTTATTTATTAGTTCTTTATGTTCTTTATTTGATCTCACATCGTTGAACCTGAATTTTATTTGGAAATGCTAAAATCTATCTTTATTTGGGGAATTGTGTTTTAATTTTTAAATGTTAAATATTTCAAATGATTTCTTAAAATAAATCTCATTTCTAAAGTTTTACTTTGTAATGTTTTATAGGTTGACATTGGAATCAAGTGAAAGTAAAGTGAACTAACTTCAAATTTTGGGTCTAAAATTAACCTTTCACTTGATCTCTTCAACTTGGTTAAAATTGAACTTAGAAACTCATTAGAGTTTTTTTGGGGTAAACAATTGAACAAGGTAACTTTCATATCTCATTTTGGTGTTTTTAAGTGAATCAAATCATTGCTTTGTGGAGTTAAAATGAACATGTGCTTTTATCTCTTGTAATATTTTTTGCAAAGTAATCTCATTTAAAAAGGCGTATCCACTTCTCTCGCGCTTCATGATGACCTTGAGAATCAAAAGTCTTTTTGATGACATTAAGTTGCATTAAAGATTGCCTCTACATTTCAATTTGAATAACTTAAAATTGGATAAAACATCTTGTGAGTGTGAGTAAGCCTATTGTGTGTGTTCTCCCTTTGTTTCGAAATGAAGGTTGATCGAACTACGAATATGTTTGCTTTCTTTTGTTTATCTTAGAGGGCTTGCCTTCTTGAAAAAATTACTCACCCAACGAAACGACCCAACCGATAACACACTAAATCCAAGTGTATTTCTAGCCGAGATATAAAAGTGGGTACTAGAACAAAGGCCAGTATCACACGGTTGGCTGCGATGAGAAGCGAAACAATGGTCTCTCACCGCATGGGTCAATCTTCACGAATGGAAACTCCAAATTCAAATCCATTGTTTAGCAAAGGCTAAAATCCTATCTATTTGTTGGTACAAAAGGTCATGTCCTTTGAAGCCACCCCACATATACATGTGATTTTTTTCTAGAGATGAAAAGTATGCCATGGGAGATTCATGGGTATTGATGTTTGGCTAACCCGAGAAATGAGTGCACTATAAGGGAGAGCTTGTGTGGTCAAGCATCTAACATCTTCATTGAATATGTGCAACTAGATTTATCCAAGTGGGAACCCAACAAATATTGTCTTTTCAGCCTAGGGTTATGCATGTCATTGGAATCAAAACACTTTGCTTGGATCTAAAACATTGGAAAACAAACATTCGCAAAGATCTTCAAAATTTCAAACCCTTTGGAGGAAATAAATATCCTTTAAAAAATCTAAGTGCTCTTGCTTGCCCTAGGGATTCTATCCTTAGAGGTTTCTAATTAGTTGGGTTTAATCATCATGTTTTTCCACTAAAGTTAATTTAGGGAACTATGTTCTTGAAACCTTGATTTTCACATAATGGACCTTGTGGAATGAAAAGGAATTAAGACATAGGAATTTAGTTGGAAACTTTAATCAAAGAATTGTTTGTGGTAAAAAGAATTCATTAAGTAAAATAAAAGACAATTGAATCCACACATGTGTTCTCTCAAATGATTTCTCGCAAGATCAAAATCTAGAAACCCAAGTTCAAAAGTCTTAGTCCAAAATCTCATGAGAATTATCTTGAAAGACTTCTTGAAGTTAGAGAAAGATTGCTTTACAAATTTTACAAGAAAGCTTCAAGAAACAATCCTAACTTGTATGAGTTCTATTATCAACAAAATCTTGAGTTTTTTGAAAGGTTTGTTTTTCTCACATAGGAAGTCAAGCGTGTTCTTCAAAACTGAGATCTTGTAAGAAGGAGTTTTATCTACGTCAATTCTAGGATCAAAATCAATCACTCTCACCATCTCTCAACCATCAAAATCAATTTAAAATCACCTCACCAACTCTTGGAAACTTTGTAAACATCATTTATGCTAAAATTCTAGGAAAAATCAAATCACTTTCTTTGAATTAACACACTTAGTCAGACTATCATCTTGTGCAAGAGTTTACTCTAGGATAACACAACTTCCAAAGGTTTACAAGTTCATTATTACTTTGTTTGGCTTAATATAGTTAGCCAAATTATCCAATCCAAAATCACCTTGTTTTACTTAACACACTTAGTCAAACCATCCTCTTATGTACAAGTTTACTCTAGGATAACACAACTGTCTAGAGTTTACAAGTGCATTATCACTTTTGTTTGACTTAATACACTTAGTCAAACTATCCATCATTATCAGTTAATCAAAGTTTTAAAGTTCAGCATCTCCCTCAAGGCTCTTCAAGAGTTGCATTCATCTGTATCACCCATATTTCATTTATCTCATCCTCATCATCACTTTGGTCCTTGAATTATCCTAGTTCTTCTCTTCTTCGAACCTAAGGTTTAGATCAATCTAAGGGGTTAGAGGTTCATCTCTTACATTTCTAAAAAAATGATCTCTATTTTATGGTTCAAACTCGATCTCAACACAAGAAGAATATGTAGAAAAACAAAGAAACATACATTTCAAGTGATCTAAGTCAAACCGAAACAACATTCTACCCAATGATAACCATTGACCTCCAATTCAATCCTCCTCAAGTACCTCAAAATTATCAAGAGGAAGGTCATATAGAGGACATCACTGACAATGGGATGACATAATTAGAACTTCTAGAAATGGTGCAAAACCTTGAGAACCACCAGATGTCAGTGTCATGCTAAGGTTGTACCCATTCCAATACATGTTAGAGTTTGCAAAAGAAGGGGATGAAATCCCTTCTGACTTTGACATAAGCACTATTGTAGAGAGGTCTCTCAGTATCATTTCCTCACCTACATCTACACTTCCTCTTCAAAACATCACTCAAGACATTCCCCAAATCATATCATAGATATCTCTTCAACCCTGTTGATTGTTAACAAGGGAAGTTCCATGTTTCATGAACTTCAAAAAAATTTCCTTGTGAACAATTGAGGGTTGAGTGCAAGTGCCACATCAGATCAATCCATCCTGGTAAATCCATTACACCTTTATGTCTCACTCATATTTCATGATCATACCAATTCATCCTCTGGACATGCAAACCTATCTCCCTATCTCACAAGGAGAAGGTGACTTGTTTGGAATAGAGGGAATATTGGATCCATCATCATCACTTCCAGGGATTGCACCACCTATCTTTTGACCACTTCCACCCCTACCACTCACATCTAGATCATCCCTCAAGTTAGGTCTTCATCCTCTTCCCGTCATCAACCATTCAAGTTAGAATAACTTATCATATCCACTAGTTGTGCCATTTGTTTCACAACAATAGATGGAAACCATCCAAACAATTGTAGTGATCAATACATCCACCATTCCTCAAAGCATGGTTTCTTAGGGACCAAGCACCTCAATCACACCTTTCGTAGCTCAAACCTCAATCATTAACATGATCATTCTGCTCATCAAAAAGGTCGGCATTCTTCCCAATCCATCACCATTACCACCAAGGCACAATGCAACCAATTCATTCACCATGACATTGCAAGCTGCTTGGCAAGCTCCCCAACAAAGAGCACTCCAAAATCAGCAAGTTGCACAACTAGTTGCTTAGAAAGTGTAAGCACAATTAGTAACACAACATGAAAAATAGGGTCCACAAGCCTAAGCCTTGTTACAACAACAATAATCCACACAAGCTGTACAAGCTACCCAAGCTACCTAAGCTACACAAGCGGCTCAAGTCGCTCAAGCTGCCCAAATTGCACAAGTTGCACATGCTGCTCAGATTGCACAAGCAATCCAATAAGCACACACTTAGGCACGAGCCCAATTCCAAGCTCAACAAGCACAATTTCAAGTGCAACAAGAAGCATATCAGCAAGTCTTGCAAGACTATTGACTACAACATTAATACAACCAACAACAAGCATTGTTGGAACAACAACATGACCAACAACAAGTGTTGTTGGTGCAACAACAACATGATCAACAACAAGCACAAGCATCACTTATTCAACAAAGCTTGAAAAAAAACCACACCAACGTCCCACCGATCAATCCCACACCCCATAATGTATTCACCCCACCTCTTCATCCTCAAGGTGATGTTGCGGCACAGATGAAATTGCGTTCATAGAAAGTGCTAGATCTTCAATCAAGGAAGATAATCAGGACACCCAGTAACTTGTGACCCTATCTATTTGATAGAAACTTGGAAATTGTACAATTCCCGAAGGGATTCAAAATCCCCAAATTTCATAAATATCATGCGATGGGAAACCCTGAAGATCACATCAAAGAGTTTTAGGTAAATAGCATGGAATTCACCTACAATGACACATATCTAATGTATATATTCCCTCAAAGATTGATTGGGGATGCTATGGAATGCTTTTCTTGTCTATCTATAGGAATCAAAACATTTTAGTAAATTAAAGACGCATTCCTCCAAAATCATGAATTCAACAGTTTTGTGGATGTTATTTGGAAGAACTCTCGACACTGAAATAGGGGAAGGGGGAATCATTCACCACCTTTCTCCAATGATAGAGAGCCAAGGAGAATCAAATAAAATGGGCCATGCCAGATGAACAACAAGTCTGTACCATCATTTCTAATACAGATAAAACCTTGGCATTCTATCTAAAGTTGCAATACATCACTATGTATGATCAACTGATCCCCAAGGAACTTAATATTGAACAAGCTCTTCTTACACAAGGGGGCATGCCTACTTATCCTAAACATCAAGATAGTTTCCCATCGACCAACTACAATGACAAACCTCACACATGGGAAAAGAATCAAAATGTCACCGACAATGGATAAGTGGATGCCATGGTTATCAACAATGCTCCCGAGGAAAATAATCAAACTTATCATCATCAACTGAAAAACAACAACCAAAATAACATGCAAACATATGTGGTGAACCATTGAGTACTCCAAAATCAGATCAATAATCTCAATAATCATGGAGGACCACCTCCACGAAACAATTTTCCCCCCAAATAGAAATTCATAGCCCTTGAGGGATCGATCGAATCCATCATGAGAAATTTGGTCAATGAGAACATCATCAAGGTCCCCACCCATGATAATTATAGTGAAGCCACCCTAGTACAATGAAAATCTCCTATGTAATTATCATAAACTCAAGGGACACATGACTGCCAACTGCATGAAGTTGAAGAACATCATCCAAGATCTCATTGAGGATAAATCATAAATGTCGAGCAACCCGCTGGAAATCAAGATCTCCAAATATACATGACTCTGATGCCCAATCATAGTCAGAGAAATAATCAAGGAAAAAATCAAGGAAATACCAAGGGAAAAATAAAGGGAAACAAAAGTATGCGAGTGAAAACCTTATATATGAAGACATCATCACATGCATAGATGAAATAATCACTATCATTAGTGTCAAAGGAGCCAAGGTTACTATTACAAGAGCATCACAGCCATCTAAGACCCCCATCTCAAATCTGAAAGCCATTCCTTATGATTATAACTTCATTGACCACCTGAAAAGAACCCCAGCTCAGATCTCTATGATGGATTTACTAAATTTTTTTGTCACCCATAGGAAAATCCTTGATGAAGCATTAGTTGCGTCCACTATCTCTACTAACCTTGATATAGAACAAATCCAGGCTATGGTTGGTAACATCGTCACCCCAAATCTCCTCACCTTTTATGATCAAGACTTCCCCACCCAACCATCTCACAATGATGCACTTCACGCTCAAGTATTGGTTCACAAGAGGAAGGTCAAAAGGGTCTTATTGGATGGAAGCGTAGGCCTCAATATTTGTTAACTTAAACTTATATAGAACTTGGGAATCTTGGAAGACTCCGTCGAAAAAAGAAAAGGCATTACCATCAAATAGTATGATGACCAGGAAAGAGTGTCTCAAGGCACTATCAAGATTTCAATCCAAGTGGGGCAAGCCACAATGGAGACCACATGTAAGGTCCTTGACCTTGATTTACCCTCCAACATCCTCCTAGGTTTCCCATGGATGCATGGGTTGAAGGCGGTCACCTCAACATTTCACCAATGTGTAAAAATTTTATACCAAAAATGCGGAGGTCACAATACATGGTGATACAAATCCATTCGCCTTTGCAAAAACTTGGAAGCCAAGTTTTACAAGACTCCCCAAGTCCCAAAAAATGATGAAGGTCCCTCTACTTCATACATAGACCCATCCAACCTCACCTCCACTTCTATGACATAGACACCCTCCATCCCAACATATCCGACATCAACCTCATAATCCAAGACAAATGGTGTGGAGATTACAGAATGAAGAAAAATGATTTTGTTGTAGGAGAGTTACCAAAATCTCCTAGGTCACATGGGCAACCCCCACTAGTTGAAACACCTATCCACACTTTTAGGGCAGATCCTTATAGATTTAGCCTTTGGGGGGATCTCAATCAAGAAAATGTGGATGAAAGGCCCAAACCCACCCTACACATGGATGAAGCTAGCAGAGGACTGAAAATTATGCTTGGTATGGGCTACAATAGAAATGAAAGCCTTGGAAGGAACAACCATGGATGAATAGAGCCCATCATTGTAGAAAGATGAATGAGAAATATTGGCCTTGGATGTACTCCTATGAGTATAACCATACATGGAAGAGGTACCCCTAGTAGAGTAGTCAAGTCTCTCCCTCAATTATCAGTAGTCGCTCTTCAACTACTTGTATCCAGAGGTATGCCCCTAGATAATTTCGCCTTTGACATAACTAACGTCTATAGTAGTAGTGATGATGAGGATACCATAACCAACTTTCCCATGCTTAAAACAAGATTCATCCTTACTCATGATTAGTGCCTCACCCATTGAGTCAGACTGCCAAACTCACAAAATAAACCTAGTTTACCCACAACTCATCAACTATGACCAATGAGGACCACCAGTTCTAGACACTTTTTAAAACGATTAGTGCCTCACCCATTGAGTCAGACTAAGGGATACAGTACCATGCAAAGATCACAAAGTTGGGTTTCACATCACACTGGACACATAGGCCTATTACGAGGAGATAATTAAGTAATTTAGTCACAAAAGAAAGATAATGAGAATAAGCTCAGGGTGATTGAGTGAAAACCACACTCTAGCACTCTCTAACCATAGAATAGTAAAAATTAAGTATGCATCCAATGGTGAAAACCTCTCTAAGGATTTGAAGGATGAAGGATTCAATCTCCCCCCTATTGCACTTCATCAAGAGAAATCAACAATCCTAGAAAAAAAGTGAAATCCTATCAATCTTAGAACAAAAGCAATGCCACACATCACCTTCTATGCTAAATCACTTCTGCTAGAAGAACAAGAACTGTTGGCTGCATTTCTAAGAGAAAGAAAAGTGAACTTTGCATGGACCTATGCTGACATGTTGGGTCTCAATCTGGAAATCGTGGTTCATCATTTAGCTATCTACCTAGGGGAAAAGCTATTAAGACAAGAGTTGAGAAAGATGCACCCTCAAATAGCCTTTCTAGTCAAGGTGGAATTATAGAAACTCCTGGATGCCAGTTTTATACGTCTAATTGATTATTCGGAATGGGTGTCAAATCTTGTGCCAGTTTCAAAACTGAATGGGTGGATCTATATCTGCACTAATTTTAGAGACCTAACCAAAGAATGTCATAAGGATTTTTTTCCACTACCCAACATTGACATGATAGTGGACATGATGGCGAGACACGAGATGCTACCACTAAAGGATGGCTTCTCAGGGTACAACCAGATTATGATAGCAAAGGAAGACAAACATAATACAATGTTTACATGTCCATGGGGCACCTACTGCTATAACATGATGCCATTTGGTCTGAATAATGCGGGAGTGACATATCAAAGGGCCATGACACTAATTTTTTGATGATGTGATTCACAAAAATGTGGAAGATTATGTGGATGATATATTGGCAAAGTCAAGGAAAATATAGAATCACATTGTAGCTCTAAGTACCATCTTTGACAGATTGGAGAAATACAAGGTTAGACTTAACCCCAAGAAATGCATCTTTGGGGTGACATCGAGAAAAATCTTGGGATATATAGTATCAATGAGAGAAATAAAATTGGATCTCACCAAAGTCAAGGAGATCCTCGACATAGAAGCAACCATGACACTAAAATAGCTCAAAGGCCTACAAGGAAGGCTCCAATCCATCTACAGATTCATAGCACAACTGGTGGATAAATAGATCCCATACTCTCATCTACTCCACAAGGGAGTAACATACAAGTGGGATGAAAATTTTGATCAGGCAATTAAAAAAATAAAAGAATATCTACTTATGCCACTAGTTTTAATGCCACCTATCCTAGGAAATTCACTGATCTTATACATTTCATCAACCATGGCAACTCTTGGTGTTCTATTAGCTCAACATGATGAAAATGGAAGAGAGTGATATACTACATCAGCAGGACAATGGTAGGGCATGAGCTCAACTACACACCAATAGAAAAAAAACTATTGGTAGTTGTGTTTACAGCCCAAAATTTCAAACACTACATGTTGGCTCATCAGATAAAATTGATTGCAAAGATAGATCCACTAAAATAACTACTCTCTAAGGCCACTCTCATAGGACGGATAGAAAAATGGGTTATGATATTGAATATGTAGAGCACAAGGCTATCAAGGGGTAGGCAATTACATACCAACTAGAAGAGGCTCCAACCTATTCAAAGAATCCACTCATATCAAAGTTTCCAGACAAATCCATCTTTAATCTCAGCATATCCGATCACTAGAAACTCTACTTTGATGGCTCATACACACACCATGGATCAAGAGTCGATGATTTGTTCATCACCCCACAAGAAGAGTGCATACCCAGATCTATGGAGATTCAAAGATTATTATCAACCAAGTCAATGGTGAGTACCAAACTAAAGATAATAAGCTGACACCATACAAGAGGTTAATAGAAATCCTCAAAGAACCATTCCTTGATATCATCTTTGAGTAGATACCAAGGGCTAAAAATAGAGCAGCTGACGCTATTGAAACAATTGGATCCTTGCTAGATATCCCTTGTGATGTTTCAAAACATGAATTCTTGGTAGAAAGCTTCTCATACCAGCATTCAAGGTACTAGAGTCAAAATATGTGTGTGAAATCGTTGGTCCTGGTGATCCCTAGTATCATGACATCTATAACTACCTAAGAATAGGATTCCTCCCAGTTGACATAACCCCAAACCTCAAATGATCCTTCATCCAAATTTCCACCCGCTTTGTCATCCTAGGAGAAACCCTTTATCATAGGAGTATTGAAGGAACCTTGTTGCGTTGCTTGAATTCTGAGGAAGCCCTAACTACTCTGACTGAGGTACACAATAGAATTTGTGGTTCACATTCAAGTGGTGTAACTTTAGCTATGAAACTGCTCAGGACCAGGTACTGGTAGACAACAATGGAAAGAGAGGCACACAACTTTGTTAGAAAGTGTTTACAATGCTAGTAGCATGGAGACCTTATTCATGCACCAGCTCAAGAGCTTCATCCTATTGTTACACCTTGGCTCTTTTTATAGTGGGGGCTCGATCTCATCAGTAAAATCACACCCACCTCATCTAATGGCCACAAATTCATCATCACCACCACAAAGTACTTTACAAATTGGGTCAAAGCAATTCCCATGACCTACATAACTGGAAATCAAATATCAAAGTTCATCCTGAACTATCTCATTTATCGATATGGTGTCCCCCAACCTATCATCTCTGATAATGGGAC
Organism: Sequoiadendron giganteum; assembly: GCA_007115665.2. Taxonomy (NCBI): domain Eukaryota; kingdom Viridiplantae; phylum Streptophyta; class Pinopsida; order Cupressales; family Cupressaceae; genus Sequoiadendron; species Sequoiadendron giganteum. Next base: position 525,914,070 of record CM021100.1, on the reverse strand, counting down.
AACTTTCAAGAATCAGGATGTGCATGACCTTTGCCACAAATTCAATATCCAACATTGCTTTTCCACACTGTAATATCCCCAAGGCAATGTCCAAGCAGAAGCCACTAATAAAACCATCTTAAAAATCCTTAAGAAGACAATCAATGATGTTGGTCATGAATGACATTTGCAACTAAATCCCACCTTATGGGCTTACTGCACTAGCATTCTCATGCCAATAGGTGCCACCCCATTCTCCATGGTCTACTAATCATAAGCCATCCTCCCAATCAAGATTGATCTCCCATCAATAAGGATAACATCGCAAAACCTCATTATAGATGAGAAATATCGGGTTTCAAGGTTAAATGAGTTGGAGTATTAGATGAACGGTGCATGGATGCCCTCAACCATCTATAGGTCTATCGTAATGGTCTAAAGCATAGCTATAATAAGAAGATCAAGAGGCACACCTTCCAAGTTGGAAAACTTGTACTAAAATAAAATTAGAACATGCCAAATCTAGAAAGAAATGGAAAATTTAAGCCCAACTAATTGGAACATTTCGTCATCACTAGAAGGCGAGCTGATGTGGGAGCCCTTGAACAACTCCCATCTCAAAAAAAAAATTTCCTAAATATTGCAAGGTATAGAACCAAAAAATACAAAGAAAAATTAAAAAATATCCTAAAAAAATGGTCACCCTGATGAAAACCTAGTAGCAAACAGGGATCTTGGTGACAACAAAAAAAAATACAAAAAATACAAAATCCAATAAAATCTGAAAAAGGATTGAAAATAGTAAAGAAAAAAATTGTCCTCTAGTGAAAACCTCTTTTGGTGCTTTGGACAAGTACCTTGGTGAAAACCTAGCAAACAGGCACCGACCATAAATAAAGCACTCTCCATCCACGAAGATCTTCACATCCTTTTCCATGCACTCACTTATCCACCATATCCATTCACATTTTGTCTCATAGCTTGATCTTGTGCTCATATCATGTTCCACCATAGTACTACTTGGCATATTCCTAGGGTCAGTTTTTCCTGCCTTTATCCAATTAGTCTATCACATCATGCTGGGGAAATGTTCCTATACCTACATCAGATTGGATTTGTGTATTTTCTTGTGATCTGCCTTAAAATAAAAAATCCAAAAATCCAAAAACATTGAAAAAATAAAAAATCTAAAACCATCTAAATCATATCAAAATCCTAGACATGTCAAAAATCTAAAAAATCAAAAACAAAGTCATCCAACTAAACTACACAGTCCTTGAGCTTCAACATAGGCAAGGTTGATCTTTGATCATCTCAGAGACATTTTAGGTCATTCCTTTAGGCATTTTTCATAATGGCAATCCGTTTTCCCATATATCCTATCATTGAGTCAAGTCTGTCTTTATTCAAGCTACGTGGTCTTTGCGTGTATAATGTAGGCAAGGCTAATCTATTGATCAGCTCCCAAGACCCCTAGGATAGGTCTTTAAGCTATTCTTTTCATCGTAAATCTAAAAAATACCAAAAAAAATTGTAAAACATCTCAAAATTCAACAAACAATCTCAAAACATTTTCAAAACATCAAAAACATCCAAATATTTGAGAAAACCCAAAATGGTGCACCCATCTCATCTCGCTTTCACTCGCAATAAACAACACTCATAATAAATCAATCATCATCTTCATCCTTTGGTAAGTTAGTCAAAATTAATTCTAACATCTTGAAAAGTGAACACCTAATCGTAAAAGTCTCAAGTCTAGATTAGTGAGTCAACAAGTTGCTCAACTCGGAGTATCAATAACCTATCATCCAATCAATCTCATCAAAACCATGATCACAACATGTCCTAGGAATGCAATGTTCCTAGGATTGACATCAACATCAAGTATCACCTTAGTTTAGCTTTGGCTAGTGGTATGAAGAACATTAGCTTGCTTGTTTACTTTATCTTGGCCTTTTCGACTTATCTTATTTTACACTTATTCCAAGGACCTCTCGAGGATGTCTAAACATAAAGATTTAGAGAGAAAGGAATGGGGAAATGATCATTATCTTTTTATCTTTTGTGCTTGTTGGATGTTCTTGTAAAATAACTTCATCATGCATGCTTTGTTTTGTTTGTAGGGAGGATGTTTTAAATGTCTTGTTGACCACATAAGAAGGCTTGCCTTTTTATGTTTTGGTCTGAGATGTCTAGAATATATGAACTACATTCTAAATAAGGTTTCATTTGTCAAGTGTGAACAATAGTACTCCTATCTATTTGACAAGTCAAATTCCATCACACTAGGTGCAATGCCATATTGGTTCTTAATTCCTTGATGCATTGCACCTATGTGTGTTATCAAACATAAAGAAGGGTATTCTCTGTATTTCTCCCATCCGTAGATAAGAAATACATCATCATATATAATAAAGTCTGAACGACTAATGGACTTGTTTGACTTCTGCATTTTGTTGGATGTAATGGTTGATCCATCTCATTCTTCTATTCTCTTTCATGCTAACAATGCATCCATCCTACATCCACAGTTTCATCTTACATAATCATGATATATCATCATAGGAAAACATCATCCATCTCATCCATCTCACATGCATTGCATAATCATTTAAGATGTTTAAAATTATATAGTTTTTTTATTCTAAGCATCTTCCAAAAATCTCATTTGCATAATCATATAAGATGTTTAAAATAATATAGATTTTTTATTCTAAGCATCTTCCAAAAGTCTCATTTGCATCATCATCTAAGTTGTTTAGGATAATATAGATTTGTTATTCTAAGCATCTTGCAAACATATCATTTACATCATGATTATCATATATATTATTTAGCCATACCCATCCATACATCTATTTTGAACCTCTTTGTCATGAGATTGACCTCAAATCGAATCTTTTCACTCGATCTCTCGAGGGGGCAATTTACTAACATACTTATTTCTGCTGGGGCATTTGAAAAAATCAAAATATTTTTAATTTCAATGTTGGAATCATCATTCTTTGAACCAATGCAACATGTACATGGCTTCAAAGAGGGGAAAAATGTACACATGCAAAATTAACATCATTTATTAACATTGTATTTAATCATTTTCTCCTTAATTAATTGAATCAAATTATTTAATTAATCTCCTAAGGTTCCTCCATTTAATTAAAATCTATAAATATTCATTTTCTTCTCATTTGATTTAAAACAAATCCAAAAATGTAAATCAAATGTCACATCACCTAATCATCAGCTTAATTAGTTAGATCCATGATTAACACTAAGCCTAACCCACATCCCATCCTCTAGATTTTCCCACTTGCACAAAAAATCATTTATTTTGATTTATTGAAATCTATTTTTCTCACAAATAATATTCCCAAGGAATATTCCCTCATTAAATCCATTTGTTTTAATATTTTGTCCAAACAAATTTCCCCCCAAATCTCTCAACCATATGCATTTAATTCATTTTTCAAATTTCAAACTCATCTAATTGCATTTATCTTGCACAAAGACCAAAATGTGCTTAACCTCTCTCCTCTCACATTTTGACAAGTGGCATGAATCTATTGGTTGAGGATTAGTCCCACATTCCTCAAATTTTCCTCTTCTCTCTTCAATTCCACCTATAAATTCAAGGGGTTTTCTCTTTCATTGGCATCTACAATTTGAGAATTTACACTATAGGCATTTTAAGTTTTGAGTCATCTTGCATCATCATCATTTTACATATTTGGTTAGCATAACTTTTAGGCTTATCAAGGATTGGGAAAGGGATCCTTTAAATATCAAAGGTAAACCAATCCAATAAGGAATATGTATGATTCATTTTTTTTCATATGATTTTATTTAGCTTTTCTTGCTCTTATTTTTATTGTTTAACATGATTCAATATTTCATAGGGATGTTGAGTTTGTTGATTTAAACTAACTTATGCTAGCATGTGTGATCTTTTAAGTCTTTCTTGTAGAGTTTTACATCTACATAATAATTATCCATCCATCCATCTTAATCAAGCATCCAATCCCTATCCTTAATAAAAAATAATCACTTGAACATCAACATTTGGTTAAGGATTTAATTTCCTTCATAGATTATATCCTTTCATGATCATCCAAATCCTCCATCTAAGGCTCTTATACTTAATCCACTATCATCCATCTCAAATCCAATCTTTGAATCAAAAATCAAGGCATTAGTTTGATTTCATATTTAATCCAAACTTTCTTAAGCACATTAGCCTATATTAAGTATAGTTATCAAATCAAATCAATTCTGCTTAATAAATTTTCCTATCTTAAGTATAAATCAAATCCAATTAACTCTTGCTTAGGAACATTAGCCTATCCTAAGTATAGAGAATTAACCTTAATCAAATTACATCATCTTAATGTCTTGACAATTGATCTCAAGTCTAATCCCATTCTCCATATTCATCCTCATATCTTATTATTCTAATCCCAATCCATCCCTAATCCATTCCCATAATTTCCATCCTCATCCAAAATCAATCCCGAATTTTCCTCAAATCAAACCCCAACCATGTCTAATCATCCAGTTTATCCTCCATCTAGAATAATCTATCCTAATCCACCTTGATCCATCCCAATCCAACCCAACATCATGAATCCATATCCCAATCCCTATAAAAATATGTTAAAAATATTGTGGATCCTATTGAATCCATGATCATTAGAGAAATTTCTCTAAAGATTCACCAATCACCCATCCAATGTCGCCCTAGAATCCCACCCACAACATCATCACCCATATCATCCTCATGGGATTCCAACACCAATAATCTCCTCATCCACTACTTTAATTATGATAAGGATGGCATGCTTAGATATCTCCTTGGCATTGGTGCTAAACTTCCACCATCCTCACCTTCATCCAATCCCAACCCATCCACTCTTTCTTACCATTCCCCTTCCTTTGGCAAGGGATATCAAGCCTTTAGTAAAAACTCCCCATCTGAAATCCACATCTCCACATCCTTTTCAAGCTCCTCATCCTCATCATCTATTTACCAATTCATGGAAAATCAAACCTCTTGTTCCGCTTTTTCATCTCGCACATCCTTACAATCCACATCACCCCAACCTTACTAATCAAATTCACCCCATTTCCCTTATAATGGTTGTATCCAATGAATAATCTCAAAGGCACTTAATTCCCCATGAAAAAAAATATATTTGTCATCTTCCCATGTCATTCATTTACCTTCATCACCTCCACATCAAGATAAAGCCCAATCCTCTAAATCTCATGAATCCTCTACTAATCCATCCATCCAAGTTGAAGAATCTACCCAACCATCCTCCCCCATCACACCATCAACATAAAATAAACCTTGTCCATATCCTAATTCAAATCATGCAAACATAGACCCCCCTCCATATCAAAATCAAAATACCCCTTCCACTCTATTACATGACCCCTCTCTAAATCAAGATCAAACTACAAATTCTACCCCATCTAATGATCCTCTCCCCTCTCATGATCAAGACACCCCTACCACTTCATGTCATGATTCCCATCCATCTCATAACCTAGAGCACACTACATCATCTACCCAATCATGATACCATTTAATGATCCCATCACCCCTATCCAAGCTACCCATGAACCTCCTACTTATCAATTGAGTTCCTCCATGTTCATCCATGTTGATCTATTCCAAGATCCCATCATTCCTCACATAACATATCCCCCTAAAAATGGACTCACATCTTGTTTCAAAAATAATAAGTATCCCATTGGAAAAAAAAAATTTCAAGCCATGTATTATCAAGGAAAAGGGATAGGCCTCTATGAGCAAGGAATCTTAGAACCCCTTAATATCAAAGAAAATCCAAAATATCATGGCCTTGGATACAAATCTCAAGATGTTGGTACATCTCCCATCTATTTGAAATCCAAAATCCCTCCATCTAAACCCAAATATCCACATTCCCCATCTTCAAAATCTATCTTGGGCCCTTATGCTCCAAATCCCAAATCCTCACCCTTTCCATGCATTTTGGGTCCCTATATCCCAAAAAAATACCTTCATCCCCTCCATCCATTTGGGTCCTTACATTCCACGACATATCACTCCCATTCCAAAATATCCTTATCATACTTATCCATCACCTCACATCCCTAATCAAGATCAACAAAGGCACACAGCCTTGAACCCTTTTCAACACACAACTTACACCAACTCATCCGTAATACATCCAAATACTTCATCTCAATCTACAAATCCCATTTCTCTTGGAAATAATTTAGATGACAAATATCAAATGCATAAAGCCAAAAAGCCACAAAAATCAAGGATCAACATGTCCCCTAAAAAATACATGTAAAAACAAGGAAATTTTTGATCCAAAATCCAAAATCCCAAAGGCCACAAAGGCCCATTAAGAAAAAATCAAATCCAAAAGCCATGTGGATTCCAAAATTACTAATTGAATCAATGCATCCCAAAGAAAAATCAAATTTAGCATCCAAACTTTCTCATCCAAAAGCTTCATCCAATCCTAAGTCATCCATCCCATCTAGTAATCCTTCATCACTTTCAACCATTTTGAGTCATTATATCCCAAAATCTACATCCACTCCATTTAAACCTCAAAATTCAAAATCCACTTCTCTTTGACAAATCCACCACCCTTCAAGGTGTGTGACAATGTAGATCTTGCCAACATTTCGATACACTCATCTACATATCTTCCATCAATCCATACACTATACAACATCCATGTTCCATCCTTCCATCACTCTTATCCATTCCTTATATAAATCCATATTCTTGTTCATCTTTCAATCCATCTTATCCCCCTTACCATCATTATACCAAAATATATGAGTATAAAAGCACATAATTAAGGGATACCATCTATAGAATTAGATGCTTGAGTCCTTTCTCCCCATCCTCTTGCACTACACAATTGGGGGCAAGTTTCATCCATACCACATCCTATCCATATCCTCCATATCATATCCTACATTCTACCTCCATCCTCATATCATATCTAAATCCCCTCTCCCTTTTTCCTTCTTTGATCTTGACAAGGTTAGGGATCTACATGAGCACCACATATCCTACCTCCATTATGCATGTCATACATCTCACCCAAGTCCATATTTTCTTCCCATCTTTCATCTTGATGAAGAACCTAGGGATCAAATACCCCTACATCCATATCTTATCCACTTAACCTTGATCATCTTATCGATATCATCTATCCAACATCCCTTATCCTATCTCCATCCCTCCATCCTACCTAATTCACCCTCGATTTTCAGCCTTAATCTTCATAAATATAGGGGTAAAATATACATGCATGCTTTGTAAAATCCCATCCTCACTCTTATGCATCATCCTTCCATCTCATTATACTATCCTTCTACCCATGATTTCACTATCTCTAGTGTGGGGAATATTAGTCCTTTGCAACTAGTCGTTGGACCTACATCCTCCTATCCTTCATCCACCATCCTCTTATATCTCATCACCTATATTCCATCTACTAAATCCCTTTATCTCCTATCCACAAAATACAATTATCCTCCCATACTCTTCCTAAGACTTGGTTCTCCCTTGTCATTGGATACCATCAATCCATCTATTCCAATCCAAACATCCCCATTTAATCCTAATCCATGCAAAAAAACCTTACAATCTAGCATATAATCCTTAAGAAGTCCACCATATTAATCCAAATAAAGCTCAAATACTTTGATCCACTTTAATCTAATATCATCATAGGGATGTATCCTCCCCAATCAAATCATCATCACCAATCCATCAATCAATTCATCAATCGGTTTTTGAGTTGACTTGGAGCATAGTCCTTGTTTTCTTTTGGTTTATGTGCATGCTTTCTTGTTGTTTGTGTGTTTTATCATTGTTTATATTTATCATGGTATTTTTCACTCTATTTCCATAGGGTCACCATGCTCTTCCATATCATGGTGTCATAAGGAATATGTTTGCACTTGACCTTTTGATCACATACTTGGCATATTGCCATCCTGGTTCCTCATACCTTGGTGCATAATGTCAAGTACAATATCAAATATAGGTTGTTCTTAGTATTTCAGCATGATTATCATCCATTTAACCCTCCATATTTATCTTCTCCCATCCATACTTATGTTTTTAATCATTTTATCCTTCATCCTTTAGCCTTCCCATCCATTTTGAGAGAACACCTGTGTTCTTTAAACCTACATGTCATCTCGAGGGGGCATACTATCTCCTGATAATCCTTGTTCACCCTCCCTAGTGACTAGGGAATCATGATTCTAGTCATTATCCCTTTACCTACCCACTGTATTTTATTCTTCTTTGAAATGGTGTTACTTCTCTTAGTCACAACATCATCTCAAAGAGGGGAAAAATGTAGTCACCCAAAATAATATTTAATTAAATAAATACTTGTTATTTATTTAATTTAACCTATGACCATTTTCATAATGAAATTACATAAATATTCACTATTTAATATAAATTAATACTTGTGGACAAATAAAAACTTGAGCCTAATTAATTAATTTTTGATAGGTAAAGTAATCGATAAGGAATTGGGCTCAATTTTTTATTTATCCACACCTAGCCTATCTATAAGATTCACATTGCACACATTAAGGGTTGAATCATTATCAAAAAGGGTTCTATTTATTCCCATTGTATTGAATCTATATATTATTGTTAAAGGCTAAAATTTGCACCCTGTTAAACTATACAAGTTTAACAACCTTGCCTAACATGGGATTCATTTCTGCATGTGGGAAATGCGTAACTAGAAATGAAACCTCTGGATTCTAGGCCGGTTCCTATTGGATAATCATTGATAACTCCAAAAAACTAACCTGAACTTATGGGGAAAAAGATAGAAGTTACTAAGATGAACCTAAGATCTTAAAATCTAAACAAGAGAAACAGGTGATACACCAAATATGATATGAGAGCTCAAATACAAGTAACTAAGAAGGATTACTAAATTATCTGAGTGAATAAAACACTTCCTTTCTGTATTTTGCAATAAAGTCTGAAAAGTGAACTAGAATAAGAAGGAAAACAGATGCCTCTCTTATGAGCTTCACCCCTAAAGACATGAACTACAACCTGCAAACACAAATACTTTTCTGCAACTAGGTGCTTGAGTGAGACAAAATAACATGGAATACTGACTATTCACTAATTACCTTTATCAAATCACCTGTAAATACACACAGAATTGCAGAAAGAAGAGAAGGCTCCAAAATAAATTCAGATAACATAAACTCAGCTGCTGTTACTTGTATTTGATCTTCCAAAAAGAGTTACAAAGTCTGCACCAAAATGCTAAGGACACCAAAATGTCACATAAGCCTCCTCTGCATAATCAGAACTGCTTACAATGAATGAGGAACAAGACTTTATAGAAAAGCCCTCTCAAAATTCGGAATTGGACTTTGGGTCCAAAAACGAAAGTGATGTCAAAATCTCCTCCAAACAAGGTAGGCCCAAAAAACCTCCCCTACTTGCATACCTTGAACAAAACTTGCTTTTAATGCTGGATTTGACTACTTGGCACTAAGTCTCTGAAAGTCATTAAATGACTTCAACTTGTATTTTAAAACTTTTATTAAACCTTGCAGCAAGCTTTTGAATGTCATTAAATGACATTAAATGTGACCTTGACTTGTATTTCAAAAATATCTGAATCTTTATCAAAATGATCAAAGTCTTTGAAAGTCATTAAATGACTTCAACTTGCATTTTAAACATTTATTAAAAAGTGATTCATAATTTATCACCTTAAAATAAAGCTTTACAATTTGACAGAAAATACAAGTGGAAAGACTTCTGATTCATCATTTATCTAGAACATTTTATGTTTGCATTTTTTAAAATATCTTTAATTAAAATGATTTATAATTCATCATTTTAATAAAGATTTAAAAATTTTAGATGCAAGTTGATGACATTTCACTTGAAGTTTGAATTTTGCATTTTACAATATCATTTATTCAAAAATGATTTATAATACATCATTTTGAATAAATTTACAATTCTGAATAAGATGCAAGAGATAGAATACCATACTTTGCATTTAAATATTATTTGATCTTTATCAAAATGATTTAATAGATCATTTTAAATAAAGATATTTTAATTTTAAAAAACAAATGCAAAATAAAAATAAAGGCCTCACCAAGGAAATAAGAATAAAACCAAAGTATATAATTTCGGTGAAAGACTTTTGTTGCCAAGTAAAAAGGAAAAACCATGACCCAAGCATGAGAGAGGAAAAAATTTAAAAAAAAATTAAGGCAACTCATTTCCTTCTCCCTTTTGGTCCAAATAGGGTATTAACCCTAAAAACGAAATGACAAACTTTCATTTCATTTCCTTTGTTGTTCGCTTACCCTTGCTGGGCGCCGCCATCCTTGAGGAAACCTTCCGCGTTTTGCTGTAATTCGCGCCATAGCTCGCATTCTTCTTAGATTTTCGTGGGAAGACCAAAGGTAAGCTTGATCTGGAAGTTTTCCTATTTCATTTTTTGAAAGGCAAGAGTCTTTAAGGCTGCGGCCTATGTGTAACAATCTGGTATTTTTCCTTTGCATTTTTGCCCTCTCTATTTTTGTTTTGCCGCCATGGGAGAGCTCGACTTGTATTTCGTGAGCTCCAAAGAGCCAGACGCGGCTCCAAAACCATGAGTTCCTTTCAAACTATAAACACAAGGTGAGTTCGCCCTTGTTACGTTTTTTCCTCTTTCTTTTCAAAGCTTCTTGAAAGGAAAATACGAGCTTTATCTACAGAAATTTTGTTATTTTTTAGAAAAAATACAGGCCTGTTTGACTGGCCACGTCATGAACAACTGATAATGTTTCTTTTGAAGAAAACAACATTGATATTTTGCAACTCATTTTGAAACTCCATGTGGGTCACTCAAAAATCGAAAGAAATCTTCATTTCATATTTTGTTTTCCTAATTCTTTGCTCAGCTCAAACATATATGAAGCAGAACGAAATAACTTTCATTATTTTGAAAATAGAAATGAAAATCCAGCTGTGTATTTCTTTAAATGAAGGAAAATCTGCATTTTGAGTGGAAATCTGTATGTGGGTATTCGACTTTATAAAATAAAATGCATCCTTCTGCCTTTCTGTTGTAAACCCCATGTGGATTTGACTGAAAAATAAACAAAACTGTATTTTAATCTCTAAACCCCCATGAGAACATTTCTTTATATGAAGAAAAAGGTAGTGTGAGTAAAATTCTGTGTCTGAGTATTTAAAAATCTGAAAGAAACTTCTCATCTCTGCATTTTGCTGAGATTTTCACGGCTGCATTCTATTTCTAAGTTTTCGACTGTGAATATGTTCTGCAAATAACATGATGTTGCCTTTGTGATCATGATAAACGAAAAAAAAAATCATCATGTTAGCTGTAGTTGATGCAAACAAAATGTATTGATTTTTCCTGCTCTTTCAGCAACTTAGCATTGTGACCTTCATCAGCTTGGCTATAACGTAACATAGTGGTATGAGTGGCAGAATATGTATTTGTTCCTATGTTTGCTACTCTCCTTTTATATCTTTTGATATCATCTCATAAAACTCAGCAAGATGGCATAATGTTGTTCTCATGAAAACTGAAAACGATGCATTCTGGAAATGAACTTAAAATGCAGCATTACTATCGTTTACTTTTTTCATACCCTTTGTGGTGAAATTTGTAAAAATTTTGGCATAATACAAAACAGATTTTATGGTATTCAGATTGCACTAAACATTTGATGAGCTGGGCTCAACCCTTGTGGGAGCCACATTTAACCCCACTCATCATGAAACTGATAAAAAACAACAATATTGTATTTCCTGTTTCTGCACATGACACAAACAAGTTAGTAAAATATGACAGATTCAAAGGCTTCTTTTGATGTTCTGCTTTTCTTTTAATCGTTTGGTGAATGCATTATTGAATGAGATCACATCTTTGTTGGTAGCGTAGGGATAAGGTAGGAACTGATTTGTCATTGCTCTAACGCCATTCTTCACAATTTTGCAGGTAAACCTTAAAGCTGGAGCTGGCTGTGACACCAAAGCTGGACGAGTTTCAACACACAACTTCAACAGTGATTCGTCATTCCAGGCAATGACGAATCACCCTCTTTCCTTATTTTTACCCTATTTTCAGCTGTGTGTTCATTTCTTTTATGTATTCAGCATTTGATTTAAAAATCAAATCAGGTTACTCCCACGGCTTGTGTGGGACTTCAGCTTTTCAACATGAATAAAAACAACATTACTTTGCAAACAATGAGTTTTTTTCTGTTTCAAACATTAGCAAAATAACACCTGAATTTATTTTCAGAATGTGATGAATACGTAGGCAGCAAAATGCTACAGTAGTGAGATTTGGATAACATTTTGGCGACCTTTGCTGTGTGTATGCCTGCTATACATGAAATCTGTAGCCTTCATCATCCATTGGGCATGGAGTCCATTAATGTCTTTTCCCGATTCAGAGAACCTTGTGCAAATTTTTTTAGTTGTAACGCTTGTAACTTTGTTGTTATTAGCTATGGTCCCATGAGATATATATCTTTTGTTGATGACATTGAAGCTCTATTCAATTTCATGAATAGGAAACATATATCTGACGTGATTATAGCTAATGATGACAGATTTTTGAGCTTCATTTATTCCCCCCAACAAAACTAAAGTAAACTGCCATTAACTGTGCAAAACAGCACTTAGGGAAAACGTAGATGCACCTACTCTACGTGCAGAAGCACTTATTAAACATCTAGAAATTACTGAAATATGTACATATAGACCCTACCCCAAAAGCAAATGGTGCAGCAGCACCTTATTCAGAAACTCTATTAGAGTTTACAAAGTAGGACATACCTCAAAATAGCGTTTGAGGTGAATACCATTAACTGGTATTGGCAACTCCTTTCCGTCAAGCGTAGACAGCTGGAAAGCATTCTGTCCCTTGCAATCAACTATCATAAACAGGCCTCCCCAAAATGAATCAAACTTGGTGTGCTTACCCGCTCTGCTCTTTAGTTCATCCCACTTGAGGACAACATCTCCCACATTGAAATCCCTCAATCTTGCCTTCTTGTCAAAGCTCTTTTTGACCTGCAGCTGCTGAAAGTCCGTCGTTTGCATTGCCTTTTTCCTGCTTTCTTCCAATTCCATTAGCTGTGCGTAACGCACCTGCATAAGATCCTCTTCTTCAAATAGAACTAGCTGACTAGCAAGATCAAGTGCTGGCAGCTCTGTTTCAATTTATAAATGAGCTTCCTTCCCATATACTAACCGATAAGGTGAGTTCCCAATAACTTGCTTTGGAGTAATTATGTCTACCCATAGGGCAGCCTTCAACTTGGAATGCCAATCACGCTGATTCTCCTGCAGAGTTCTCTTGATAATTCTGATTAGGTTCTTGTTCGTGGACTCTGCTAGTCCATTTCCCTAAGGATAATAATTAGAACTGGTACTAAGGTAAATACCATGCTTGATTGCCCAATCAGTCACTCTTAAACCAACAAATGCCAATGCATTGTCTGAAATTATAGAATCAGGAACTCCAAACCTGTTCACAATATCATCATAAAAATTAAGGACAGCTATCTCATTTGCATCTTTTAATGCCACTGCCTCTGTCCAACGCGTGAAATAATCAGTGGCAGTGATTATCCACTTATGTCCCGCACTTGACGGAGGATTGATAAGACCTATAAAGTCAACACCCCACTTTTTAAAGGGCTGTTCTGTTTTAATTGGCTGCAAAGGCATAGCTGACAGCCTTTCTTTTCCTACAAACATAGCGCACTTCACGCACTTCCTCACATGTGCATGGCTGTCTTTAAAAATATCTGGCCAGTAATAACCAGCGCTTAGGATTTTGTATGCAGTAGTCCTAGGGGAAAAATGGCCTCCTGAATGGCCATCATGGAATTCATGCAAAACGTCTGCAATCTGATTTGATTCAATACATCTAAGAAGGACACCATTGTGATCCTTCCTATATAACACATCATCAATCAAAACAAAAGGAACTGATTGTAACCGATAATACCTTCTTTTCGCCTTGTCCAAATTTGTCGGACACTCACTAGTTCTCAAAAAATGAACCATGTCGTGTAACCAGCTCACTGCCCTATCATCATCAGCTGTCTCTCCAAGCAATAACATTGTTTCTGGTTGTCCTTGGAGCTCTGAAACCTTATTATCTGCAATCTGCTCACACAGGCCTTTGCCTCTAACCAACTTGGTCACCTGGATATCCACGTCATACTCCATGACCCGTGTTATCCAACCAACTCTCTTTTCATTTAAGTCTTTACTGAGTAAGAATTCTTTGACACTGGGGTGCGCAACTCTTAGATGAATCTTGTTATGGGACAGCAAATGTCTGAACTTTTTGAGGCTCTTTACCACAGCGAGGACATGCTTTTCAACAAAGTTGTACCTCTGCTCATAATCTTCTAACCCCTTGCTAAAAAATGCAATTGGCTGCTCCAAACCTTCTGCGTTTTGCTGTACCAACATTGCAGAAATAGTTTCATAACCACCATACACATAAAGGCTAAAGTCCTTGCTAAAATCTGGATTTACTAAAGCAAGAGCTGCTGCTAGGGACTCTTTGATAATCTGAAAACTACCTTTGGCTTCTTTTGTCCAACTAAAAACAGCATTCTTCTTGAGCATAGCAGTCAGTGGTTTTAATAAATCAGCAATGTTAGGCAAGAAACGTCTAACAAAATTAATCCGTCCAATGAAAGATTGCAAACCTTTCTTATGGTGTGGTAATGGTAACTCTAAAATTGCTGCTATCCTCTCTAGATCCACTGCAACCCCTTGCTTAGAAACCACATAACCCAAAAGCTTACCTTCATTCACAGCAAACACACACTTTTTTGGATTGAGAGATATCCCAAACGCCCTGCAGCGCTCAAAAATATGCCTTAAATGACCCAAATGATCTGCTGCCCTTTTGGAGTATACTGTGATATCATCAAGATACACCAATACAAATTTGTACATTAAATTGCTAAACGCCATATCCATGGCTTTTTGGAACGTTGCTCCTGCATTTGACAAACCGAAAGGCATTCTCTTGTATGCCATAGTACCCCATTTAGTGGTGAAAGCGGTTTTATACTGATCCTCATTCTTGACCAGAATCTGGTTATACCCCGAATAACCATCTAACAAAGAGAAGCGCTCTGAACCAGCAACATACTGAAGTATTTGTTCCATAGAAGGAAGGGGATGCCTATCCTTCAATGATGCTCTATTCAAATCCCTAAAATCTACACATAATCTCAGCTCTCCATTCTTCTTTCTAACTGGGACAAGATTGGACACCCAACTAGTGTGTTGAATTGGGAAAATAATGCCACTCTCAATCAGCCTAAAAACTTCTTTCTGCATTAATGGTTCTAATTTGGGGTTGACAGGTCTTTGTCTCTGCCTAACAGGCTTGGCATTAGGCTCAAGTTCTATGGTGTGTTGTGCTAGTTCAGGATTAAACCCTGTTAAATCACCATATTCCCATGCAAACACATCAGCAAATTCCTGAAAAAATTGAATATAAGACTCCTTTTCCAAAGGAGTACTCACCTTACCAAACTTTAAGCTTTTTCCCGGTGCTACCTCCAAATTTTCATAATGTTCTTGAGAAACCAGCAAACCAGTCTTGTCCTTTTTAGCTTGATCATCCATATTGAAAATAGACTCCAATGAAACCAAACCTTTAGGCAACTTGTTGGACTTAAGTTGCACCACTTGATCCCCATAATTCTGCTTTAGCTTATCCTGATTAGAAGCTGCAAAAATATCTTCTTCTAGCAGAAATTGTAAGATTTGTTCATCATTTTCAAAAACTTGCCAGTTTACGTTATTATCAGGAACCGAAGGCCTTACTACAATTTTAACATGCTGTTGAATATTCTCCTTGCTGATTTCTGCAGGTATGTCAAATTGAGCACCTACAGATGCTAACCTATCTGCATGCTGATTTTTAATCCTTGGAATAGAAACAATATTGAAAGCATCAAAATCCTCTATAGCATCCCACACTCTATTTTTATATGCTTTCAATGTATCATTTTTAACAGAAATTACCCCTCTCACCTGATTCACCACGAGCTCACTATCACCATGAACCTTTAAAACTTTAATAGCTCTCTTTCTCGCCCATTCCAGCCCATTAATTAAACCTTCATACTCGGCTGTATTGTTAGTGCAAGAAAAACTAAATCTAAAAGCTGCATAGTACTTAACTCCATCAGGCGATACTAACATCGCACCTCCACCAGCGCCATGCCTACTTCTAGATCCATCAAAAAACATATTCCAGACCTCATTTTGCTGTTCAGAATCAGCGTTCTCCCATTTAACCAAATTTGGCATAACCAAACCAGCCTCCTAAAACATATAATTACCCATACCAGCGTCTAACACTAAATTACTTCCAGTGTGATGAGTACTACTTTCAGCCCATTCATCTAAAAGGACATCAGGAATTCCAGCAGTGGACGTATGTGAAACAAGGGCAGGATGATCATCTTGGTCAAAAATGACACAATTTGTATTCATCATACTGGGTGTATAAGGTTCAATGATATCCTTTGCAAGTAATTCTGACTTGATATTTACCTTTGTTCCATACCTTGTGCGGAAAATCATGTGAGACCAATCGAAAGAGAGATAACCTCCTATCTTGGCTATAAATTCTCTTGATAGGCAAAGGCCAAAATAGGGAGGCAAATCTATTACATATATGTCCTGTGGAATAGAGAAACTAGGGCAGGCATGTAAGGTCAGACTAGCATTTTTTATGAGGCCTATTGAGTTGACAGATGTACCATCTAACTGAACTACTCCCTTTTCCATAGGCTCATATTTTAATTCTAACTGATCAGCTACCCTTTTTGGCATTACGGAACAAGTTGCCCCGCTATCAACCATACAATTATGTACCAAGTTCTTTCCAATGATTAAGGAAACATAGAATGGAGGAGGTCTCACATCCTTACCTGGAACTGTGTCATTTGGCTTGCTGTCCATCCCTTTTACCTGATCAGCATTTGTCATGACCACTTTTTCATGATCATCAGCTGCATGTTCTTGCGCATCCTCACCACTTAATGCTTTCTGTAACAATTCAGCTTGTCCAGGAATGGATAAAGAATCCCACATAGTCATTGATATGTTCATTCTTTTCATGCTGTCCACAATGCTGTAGGGCATAGCTGAATGCACCTTCTAATGTATCTTAGCTACAGCCGGACCTATTTCTTTGTGAGGCTGGTTGCCGGTTGGCTGATTTGAAGACTTCTGTGGGAAATTTGGATTTTTTGTAAATGATGGTCCCGCAGTTGCAAGTTCTTCATCTTTACCAGCTGTCTGATCTGCTTCTAGAGCTCTTTTTTTTGCTCGGGTGTATGTTGCAATTGCTGGACTATCATTCACGCCACAGAACTCTTCACTTTGCCAATTTAGGAATGCAGTCTCATTGGGATATGCGTCTCATTGCTGCTCAGGTACATCCATAGATGCATTCGGTTGTGAACTTGCTACATTTTGAACCATAAGTGCTTGATTGATAACACCATTGGAACATGTTGCTTGATTATGTGCTTGATTACATGGAAAACACCATTCGTAATCTGCTGCAAGATTATTCTGAGCTGGAACAATATCTCGCATCAGATTTGCTGCATTCACAGGTGCTGGATTATATGTCTAAAATGGCCTTTGGTTGACATTTTGCCGCAGTCCTTGATAGTTTCCTTGGTATGGCTGTCTATTTTGCTAATACTGCTGATTAAAACCTTGATTTTGATAAGGCTGATTCGCTCCTTGCTGCTGCTGGTTATACTGTTGAAACGATGGCCTCAGACCTTGGTACTGCTGTTTTTTCATACTGGTTAGCTCGTTTCCCAAAGTCTGCAAAACCATTTCGATCTTTTGCTAACCGCTTTTAATCTCTTGCAGCTCTGTTGAAGGTCCAACAGGGCTATTTGTTTGATTTCCAGCAGTCTCTATAGCTGGAACAGTCGGTATTGCAGTAAGAGGGGGTATATGCAATGGCATATTTGGATGAATATCTGGAAAATATGGCATAGGAGGCCTTGGAGCTATTTTTCCTGCCTGAATTAGACTATTTTCTGCTCTTATAGCTATACTATAGGCTTGAGGTAATGATTGACCTCCCATGGATTGTATCATCAATGATATATCACTATTGAGACTCTTTAAGCAATACAAAAATGCATAATCGGCAGAAGGCCTTACCGTAGCAAGTATTCTATTCCAAGTCTTCTGGAAACGGATGTTGAAATCTATCAATTGCTCGAGGGGCCCTTTTAATAGTTGTCAACTGCTCTACCAAAGATAGGTGATCAGATTTTTCTTCAAAAAATTTGGTAAATTGGTCACCAAGCTCATCCCATGTTGCAATAGAAGCCATTGGCAAGCCTCTGAACCATTCCAGCACCTTCCTTTTGAACGATGTAGCCAATAATCTCACAGCTACATTCTCTTGAGTCACGTGATGCACATTGCACAACGCTGCCACATCTCTTATATGTTCAAATGGCGTTATTTGCCCTTCTCCAGTGAATTCTGGCAATCCCTTTAATGCTGCCAAAGGAATATCATTATGCTGTGCTAAATTAAGGGGACTACCTTGATTGAATGGAACAAAAGCGAAAGCTCTTGGTGCAGCCATACTATGAGTCTGCGTGGGTATACTTGCTGAAACTGAGCTTCAGCTTGCTTTTGGGAATTTGAGACTCCTAGAAACAGCAATAGGTGGCTCTTCTCCGACAGTTGGTGATGCTGAATGTCTCACAGGACGTTCACTATGCACTGATCTCCCTCTTCTGACATATATTCTTGGAGGAGTTGTTTGCACTCTTTTTGCACGAGGAGCTCGATCAAGAGTCCTTCCTTTCCTCTTGGGTGGCGATAATTGCAAATACTCAAAAGACTTTGAACTTCTGGTTTCCACCTTTCTCATATAAACTTTTGCATTGGTCACTTTCCTTCACAACGAAGTCGCCAGATACGCTAAAACTGAACTTCTTTTCAAGCTGTAAACTTGCTGTAGCATATCAAAACAGCAAGAACTGATGAAAAATTACTGACTTAGAGTCCCACTGGGCGTGCCAAAACTGTTAAAGGCTTAAATTTGCACCCTGTTAAACTATACAAGTTTAACAACCTTGCCTAACATGGGATTCATTTCTGCATGTGGGAAATGCGTAACTAGAAATGAAACCTCCGGATTCTAGGCCGGTTCCTATTGGATAATCACTGATAACTCCACAAAACTAACCTGAACTTATGGGGGAAAAGATAGAAGTTACTGAAATGAACCTAAGATCTTAAAATCTAAACTAGAGAACCAGGTGATGCACCAAATACGATGTGAGAGCTCAAATACAGGTAACTAAGAAAGATTACTAAATTATCTGAGTGAATAAAACACTTCCTTTCTGTATAGGCTTGCATAAGTATTTTGTAATAAAATCTGAAAAGTGAACCAGAATAAGAAGGAAAATAGATGCCTCTCTTATGAGCTTCACCCCTAAAGACATGAACTACAACCTGCAAACAAAAATACTTTTCTACAACTAGGTGCTTGGGTGAGACAAAATAACATGGAATACTGACTATTCACTAATTACCTTTATCAAATCACCTGTAAATACACACAGAATTGCAGAAAGAAGAGAAGGCTCCAAAATAAATTCAAATAACATAAACTCAGCTGCTATTACTTGTATTTGATCTTCCAAACAGAGTTACAAAGTCTGCACCAAAATGCTAAGGACACAAAAATGTCACATAAGCCTCCTCTGCATAATCAGAACTGGTTACAATGAATAAAGAACAAGACTTTATAGGAAAAACCTTCAAAATTCGCAATTGGACTTTGGGTCCAAAAACCAAAGTGATGTCAAACTCTCCTCCAAACAAGGTAGACCAAAAAATCTCCACTACTTGCATACCTTGAGCAAAATCTGCTTTTAATGCTGGACTTGACTACTTGGCACTAAGTCTTTGAAAGTCATTAAATGATTTCAACTTGTATTTTAAAATATTTATTAAACCTTGCAGCAAGTCTTTGAATGTCATTAAATGACATTAAATGTGATCTCAACATGCATTTCAAAATATCTGAATTTTATCAAAATGATCAAAGTCTTTGAAAGTCATTAAATGACTTCAACTTGCATTTTAAACATTTATTAAAAAGTGATTCATAATTTATCACTTTAAAATAAAGCTTTACAATTTGACAGAAAATACAAGTGGAAAGACTTCTGATTCATCTAGAACATTTCATGTTTGCATTTTAAAAATATTTTTAATTAAAATGATTTATAATCATCATTTTAATAAAGGATTTCTAATTTTAGATGCAAGTTGATGACATTTAATGTGAAGTTGAAGCTCTGCATTTTACAATATCATTTATTCAAAAATGATTTATAATACATCATTTTGAATAAATTTACAATTCTGAATAGGATGCAAGAGATAGAATACCACACTTTGCATTTAAAAATTATTTGATCTTTATCAAAATGATTTAATAGATCATTTTAAATAAAGATATTTTAATTTTAAAAATCAAATGCAAAATAAAAATAAAGGCCTCACCAAGGAAATAAGATAAAAACCAAAGTATATAATTTCGGTGAAAGACTTTTGTTGCCAAGTAAAAAGGAAAAACCACAACCTAAGCATGAGAGAGGAAAAAATTAAAAAAAACTTAAGGCAATTCATTGCCTTCTCCCTTTTGGTCGAAATAGGGTATTAACCCTAAAAACGAAATGACAATCTTTCATTTCATTTCCTTTGCTATTCGCTTACCCTTGCTGGGCGCCGCCATCCTTGAGGAAACCTTCTGCGTTTTGCTGTAATTCGCGCCATAGCTCGCATTCTTCTTAGATTTTCGTGGGAAGACCGAAGGTAAGCTTGATCTGGAAGTTTTCCTATTTCGTTTTTTTTTTTTTTTGAAAGGCAAGAGTCTTTAAGGTTGCGGCTTGTGTGTAACAATCTGGTATTTTTCCTTTGCATTTTTGCCCTCTTTGTTTCTGTTTTGCCACCATGGGAGAGCTCGACCTATATTTCGTGAGCTCCAAAGAGCTGGACGCGGCTCCAAAACTATGAGTTCTTTTCAAACTGTAAACACAAGGTGAGTTCGCCCTTGTTACGTTTTTTCCTCTTTCTACGTTTTCAATTTCAAGGAAAGGAAAATACGAGCTTTGTTTCTGCAGAAATGTTGTTATTTTTAGAAAATTACAGGCCTGTTTGACTGGCCGCGCCATGAACAACTGATAATGTTTCTTTTGAAGAAAACAGCATTGATATTTTTGCAACTCATTTTGAAACGCCATGTGGGTCACTCAAAAATTGAAAGAAATCTTCATTTCATATTTCGTTTTCCTGATTCTTTGCTCAGCTCAAACATATATGAAGCAGAACGAAATAACTTTCATTATTTTGAAAATAGAAATGAAAATCCAGCTATGTATTTCTTTAAATGAAGGAAAATCTGCATTTTGAGTGGAAATCTGTATGTGGGTATTCGACTTTATAAAATAAAATGCATTCTTCTGCCTTTCTGTTGTAAACCCCATGTGGATTTGACTGAAAATAAACAAAACTGTATTTTAATCTCTAAACCCCCATGAGAACATTTCTTTATATGAAGAAAAAGGTAGTCTGAGTAAAATTCTGTGTCTGAGTATTTAAAAATCTAAAAGAAACTTCTCATCTCTGCATTTTGCTGAGATTTTTAGGGCTGCATTCTATTTCTGAGTTTTCGACTGTGAATATGTTCTGCAAATAACATGATGTTGCCTTTGTGATCATGATAAACGAAAAAAAAAAATCATCATGTTAGCTGTAGTTGATGCAAACAAAATGTATTGATTTTTCCTGCTCTTTCAGCAACTTAGCATTCTGACCTTCATCAGCTTGGCTGTAACGTAACATAGTGGTATGAGTGGCAAAATATGTATTTGTTCCTATGTTTGCTGCTCTCCGTTTATATCTTTTGATATCATCTCATAAAACTCAGCAAGATGGCATAATGCTGTTCTCATGAAAACTGAAAACGATGCATTCTGGAAATGAACTTAAAATGCAGCGTTGCTGTCGTTTACTTTTTTCATACCCTTTGTGGTGAAATTTGTAAAAATTTTGGCATAATACAAAACAGATTTTATGGTATTCATATTGCACTAAACATTTGATGAGCTGGGCTCAACCCTTGTGGGAGCCACATTTAACCCCACTCATCACGAAACTGATAAAAAACAGCAATATTGTATTTCCTGTTTCTGCACATGACACAAACAAGTTAGTAAAATATGACAGATTCAAAGGCTTCTTTTGATGTTCTGCTTTTCTTTTAATCGTTTGGTGAATGCATTATTGAATGAGATCACATCTCTGTTGGTAGCGTAGGGATAAGGTAGGAACTGATTTGTCATTTCTCTAACGCCATTCTTCACAATTTTGCAGGTAAACCTTAAAGCTGGACGAGTTTCAACACACAACTTCAACAGTGATTTGTCATTCCAGGCAATGACGAATCACCCTCTTTCCTTATTTTTACCCTATTTTCAGCTGCGTGTTCATTTCTTTTATGTATTCAGCATTTGATTTAAAAATCAAATCAAGTTACTCCCACGGCTTGTGTGGGACTTCAGCTTTTCAACATGAATAAAAACAACATTACTTTGCAAACAATGAGTTTTTTTCTATTTCAAACATTAGCAAAATAACACCTGAATTTATTTTCAGAATGTGATGAATACGTAGGCAGCAAAATGCTACAGTAGTGAAATTTGGATAACAGTACCAAAGTGCCTCAAAAAATTATGCAAGCTGCAAAACCCAAGTAAACTAAATACAAAACACAAATAGTAGCTCATCTTTCTGATCTTCAATTTGAGTGAAACAAAAGCTTAAAATGAGTTTCTCAAGCCTTTCCGAACAATATAGTGTAGCCAAAAATGCTGCATGGATTATTGAGAATAGCTCACACCCAAAATCACGAAAAACAAAGATCCCTTAAGAACACAAACTAGAGTGACCTATCCTAAAAACTTTGGCTCTGATACCATGTTAGACTCTACAAAAAGCACAAACACAACCTAGTGTAAGAAATGGACACAATAAACTATTTGACAAAAGATTTGAGGATCAAAATAGCAAAGAGAGTATGGGTGTCGGCTGGGAGTTCAACCGCAGCCCTGTGCTAGGCGTGGGGAGTTGTGGCGGCCTGTGTCGCTTCCCTCTATAGTGTGAGGGCCTTTGTGCCTTTGTCCAACATCCAATCTTTGCATGCAGCGATTCGTTCGAGGTTTTAAGTTGTGTTTTTTGATTTGTCCTCAGCATTTCGTTTTTTGTATCTCCTCCTAGTGCTTTTCTTTTGTAATCTGGTCTGCAGTTTTTGCATGGCATTTATTGGGGGTCTGAGGGACCCCCCTTTGCTATCTTTTAAAGATGTTGCTCTCAATGGTGATACTTCAAAATCAAATCAAGCTAAAGTAGTTAATTTCCTCTTGCATGCGACAAAGGAACCTAAGTCAACTCATCCTCAAGGGGTGCAATCAAAACCCAATGGGTGTCTAGAAAGGAGCATGGATCGCCCAATCGTGGTGATCAATCATGTTTATGGGAGTATGTATTTCTTTGCCTTTTCTAGAGACTTAGACCCGTAATAGAGAGATGGAAATAATGTTGGGTGCAAATGGATTTTTCTTTGTTGTGTTTACTCGATTGGCAGATCAGAATATCGTTTTTGAAGGTGGCCCATATTTTCATAATTAGACTAGGCTCTTCATCAAACCATGGCACCTAGGGTTTGATCCTTCAAAGGAGCTTTCGTCGAAGATTCTTGTTTGGATTCATTTCCTAGGCTTCCAATGGAGTTTTGGCATAAGGATATCTTGCACTCCATTGCTGCTGTTCTGGGAAAGCCTCTGGGCCCATCTCGACAAACTCTTGATCGCAAGGTAACAACTTTTTCTTGTCTTTATGTGGAAATTAATTTAAATAGTCCCTTGCCAGAGTCTCTGGAGATTAGGCTAGGGAGCATGTGTTGGATTCAGCAGATAGACTATGAAGGCCTACCATTCCAATGTCGTACATGTCCATATGGGCATTTGCAAAGGAATTGACCTAAGGTGGGTGCCAACTTACAATAATCTCCAGTTGGGATGCATGCAACCAGCTCTATAGCAAAGGGTAAAGCTCTGATTCAAAATGAGGGGCCAGATTCAAGTGGATTTATTCCTATGAAAACTCCGTCAAAGGAAAGGGTGTCGTTTCATCAAAACAAATCCATGCCTAGAGGGGCTTTTGGTAATAGATTTGATGTGCTAGAAAATTTTGAGGAACATGATACAATGGAGCATGATCATGCGTTGGGGAATCAAGAGATACAAGGCATTGATTCAACTACTCATTCACTGCAAGGTCCCGTTCAAAGTATGGATTCCCTTGTTGTAAAGGGGTTGTTCCATCTGTAGTACCTGTTGAGACTAGGCCTATTGAACAAGGGATTGAGGGGATTCTTGGGGTTGTGATGGCTAATAACCCTCTGTGTGATATCTCTCAAGTGCATTCTGACAATGAAGTGATAAATGAGTTGGATTTAAATTCAAGGGCGAAGGAAGATGGGAAGAGGAAAGCTCCACTTCTACTAGGAATCAATCAGAAGAGCATAAAGAAAGGGGTTGTGGATAAGATAGTAAAGGTGGGGAGGAAAAAATACCTTGAAAAAATGAAGATAATGGAAGAGTCACTAGTGCAATCAGGGGTTGTCAAAACATTGGAAACTCACTTTGCCTCATCCCAAAAATGATTGTGATCTCATGGAATGCAATGGGTTTGGGTAGCATCCCTAGACAAAAGGCTCCTCTAGATTTGATTCATGAGCATAAACCTAATATTGTTTTTATCCAATAAATTGAACTTTCAGTGGATGACATCAAGAATTTATCTTCTAAATTATGGAAGAGAGGTCTTTGCCAGTGTATAGGTGCTCAAGGTAATGTTGGAGTTCTTGCTTGTTTTTGGGACCCATGTCAAATCATGCCCCTTTGGTGGTTGGCTAACAGGAGCTTGCTTTCTTTGATGGCTTCTTGTTTCAACACAAGAACAACTATTTTTCTTTCTGACGCTTATGTTCCTAATGATCTTCTAAGTAAGGTTGTTTTTTATCTCATATTAGATTCATTAGTACTATTACCCCTTCTTGCCCTTGGATTTTGGTAGGAGATTTTAATTTTGTATGCAGCTTGGAGGAAAAATCTAGGGGAGTCAATCGTCTAGGGCCTTCTTCTTCCTTGTGCGATAACATCTCTTTTCTTAAGCTAGTGGATATGCAGCCAAATAATGGTACTTTTACCTAGCATAGCAAAAGGTGCGGAGAGGGTTCTATTTCAGAGAGACTTGATAGGTTTCTTGTCTTTGATTCTTGGTTTCGGAATAGGTGGACCTCTTATTCAAAAATATTGGGTTGGGAAGGTTTTGATCATTGGCCTATCAAGTTTTCCTCCTTGTTCTCTATGTCCTTTCATCCTCCTTTAAAATTTCAACTTATGTGGCTACAGGAGGCTAATCTTCATCAGCTAGTTGAGGGTTGCTGGGAGGAAGGGAAGCTAGCTTTTGGTACTACTATGTTCTCTTTTTTAAAGAGGCTCCAATATGTTAAGCACAAGCTTAAGAAATGGAATAGCCTTTCTTTTGGGAATCCTTTCCTTATGAAGAAGCAGGTGTAGGATCATCTTGACAGTATCACCTTTACAATTAAGGAGGAAGGTATGACTGTGTTGAATCCCTCTTGTGCTATTTTGTCCTTGATGTCAATCTGTGATACTCTAGCATCCTGGTGGTTACCTTCTCAGTTGATCTACTTTTCTGATTGGCACATTTACTTCATTGATTATATTATATATGGTGGTACTGATCGTTTAACTCCATGTGCAGATCTCAGTTAAGGCATTCTGGTTACTGGCTCTTTGTTTCATTGATCAGGGGATATATTTCTGGTTAACATTTGTGCTTCAGTATTTCACTTGATTACAAGTGATTGGCATGATCAGTTCTTTTACAGGTTGATTAATTATGCTTGATCAGTTACAAGCATCTTGATATTCGTCAAGGTATACTTCTCTTTCTTCAGTCAGTGGCATGGGTTTGAGGAGCAATCTTGTTAATGTTTTGAGCACTCAGTATTCATCTCTTGGCAAATTGGCTTTAATGTATTTGGTTATGGTATTGCAATTGGACTTTGAAAAAGAGATTCCCTAAGTTCATTCGTTTGCATTGGTATTGTGATTTTAGCTCGAGTGTAAGGCATATTAAATTCACCATGTATATCAGCCTTTATTCTCTACACAAGTCTTTGGGTATACATGACTTTCTAAGATGGAAATCGACCTTGGGTAAAGGCATTCAAATTGATCTCCTATTTGCATTTGATTTTGGTCTATTGGTTGATATGTAATTGGGCCTCAAGGCCGACAATTGATATAAAGGTATTGATTATTTTATGTCAAATTGGATGTGACTTAGCGTTCGACATTTTATGTGCAATAATGCAAGGCATTATTCAGTCGACATTTAAAATGTTTGGTCTTTGATTCAAAGGTAATAATGATTGTCGACTGCTGGCCTTTGGACAGTCCGCGGACTTCACATGGTATAATGAGATTTTGTTTAATCATAACTGTCCTCTCGGACTCCAAAAGTTTATCCATCTCAGCAAAGGATTTCATTTTCGCTTGCATTGTAAGTTTAGGTCATTATTCTTTGTTTCTCTTGCTTCGAAGGGTTTGGAACCCTATTCTGGCCGCCATCATTGAGTTGTTTTTTTTCTCACAGCTGTTTCACTGTTCTAGTTGTTGGCTTTCTGATCTTTGACAGTGTATTGGAAGTTAGGAAGACCATGGCAATGGTCGTTTCTCCTATCGGTTTCTTGCCATCAGTTGGAAGCTCGAATGGGGAAAGAGCTCGAGCTGCTCTGTCACTTCGCAGACCTGGTAAATCACTCATGGGAAATGCATTTCTGGTTTTCTCAGGTATTATTCTTTCAATTTGCTGTTCAGATCCGTTACTTCACAAGCAAGGTGATTTCGAGTTAAGTTTTTTCTATGCAAAAAGAAAAATGAAAAACGTCTATTCCTTTTCATGAAAAATCTGAAACGTTTACTCCAATTCTTGACAGCATTTTGTAAAGGTTATCATATAAGTTTTGTGATTCATTTTGTTTTGGATAGTGGGTATAAGTGATACCTCAAGAATCTTCTCCGTTTCACTCTTTAAGTTGTTGGTAACCATTCTTAAATGATTCATCTTACTGTTTCAGTTTGACATCATAATGATTTCGGTTATTAAGCATTGCTGTTTCAGTTTCTTAAAAATTGCAGTTACTATACTGGGTACTGTTTATGAAATATCCTCTCAGCTTCATTTGGGTTCATGGGTAACTGCTTCTGGGTATATTCTGTATGAGGTTTCAATTGCTAAAATTACACTTACAGTTACTTCTTGCTGTTACTTTTTCAGAGGGTATTATTCAAGCTCTCATGCATGTCTTGATACTGTTACTGGTCAAGCTCTGCCCTTGCAGTCTGCTCGACACGATAGGGCTCTGTCATTTCTATATTTTACATGCTACTTTTCTTGTCATGCTTGGAAGAAAAGATTCTGCAAAACCGACCTCTGTATTACCTAAACCATAATTTGTCAAAGATGTAAAAACAGTAAAAAGATAACCTCTTCATTTGTCTAAAAGTAACAGTTTCAGCTGTATCGAAAGGTGTAGATTATGATGTAATCTGTAATTTGTGGAAAACAGAGAGATTAGGGCTCTATCATGTCACAAATACCTAAAATGGAACAAAATATGAAAGAGTGCAGTCCTATTAAGACATGTGACAGTGTATTCTTAAGTTGATGCTGAAAATTTGGAAAACACAGTGTGTTGTCTGTTCTGTATTTTGTATTATGAAAGATTGAAAAACAGAGAGTGAGAAAAAGAAAGATATATCACTGTAATACAGTTTGATGAGAAGTTGTATTGTGACTGTAATAAGATTTTCCTCAAGTTGTCTTAAGGCTTGATAATGGGTGGAACACTGAAGAGTCATTCTTGACTTTTGAACATTCTACACATTGTTTGTCAAGAGGCACTTGACAGAAATCAAGAGAAACAGAGAGATCCTCTGTATAATTATATGTTCTTTTGAAAAACACAAAAGGGGTTGGTGCTCCTTGAGATTGGTGTCTCTAAACAGAGGGGTTGGTGCTCCTTGAGTCGGTGCTCAGAAATCAGCCTTTTAGGCATTGTCAAAATAATTATTTGAAATGAAAGCCTGAAAAAGGCAGCAGGTTCAAGAGTGGTTTTTCTACCCCACGAGGGTTTTCCACTCGGCATATCTTGTGTCTATTTGTGTCTCTGTGATTCATTTGCTTCAGTGCTTTACTGCTTTAAAATGCAATGTTACACTACTCATTTCAGTTTATATGATTGCATTCGAATACATGAATGATACTATCTCTGATAAATGAGAACATACATATGGTTCTTTTCAGTTTCAGTTAAAGAAGTTATACACTGATTCACCGCCCCCCGCCTCTCCCCCTTAGTGTATTTTTGCTCCAACAGACTGTGGATTTGCTTCAAGAAGAGACTAGATATTCCAAGGCACTCACCGAATGGGAGTTACGAGAATAAATTTTTTGGAAACAGAAATCTCAGGTGGATTGGCTTTAGGAAGGGGACAAAAATATAGCTTTTTTTTCATAATTCTATTAAAGCAAGAAGATGTGGAAATTTCATCACTTCTCTTGCTTCAACCCAAGGGGAATAGCTAAACTCCTTCCAAGATATTTCGGAGGAGGTGGTTAGATACTTTTCTTCACTGTTAACAGAGGAGGGCCCAATAGCATAGGCTGAGGAAAATCTTGTTCTGGAATGTATCCCTTTTGTGGGTCACAAGGGAGATGAATATCTCCCTTTTAAAGCCTATTTCTTTGGAGGAGCTTGAAATTATTGTCTTTCAAAAGAAGAAAGGTAAGGCTCTTGGACCAGATGGCTTTTCCTATAGAGTTTTTCCAGGAATTTTGGCATATCATTAAGAATGACTTACTGGAAGTGTTTCGTGAGTCTTGGACCAATAAGCAGATGCTCAAAGCTATTAACTCCACTTTCCTTGCTCTAATTCCTAAAAAAGAAGGGGAAAATTCCTTAGATTTGTTTCAGCTTATTGCCCTATGTAATGTGACCTACAAGATTATTTCCAAGTTGATTTCTAAAAGGCTAAAAATATGCTTGGCTCCCTTGATCTCCTTAGAGAAGGGGGATTTTTTCAAAGGTCGCCATATTGCAGATGGTATTGTGGTGGCAATTGATGCCATTCATTCCATGTCCTCTTCCAAGGAGAAGGCCATGTTTATTAAGTTGTATATGTCTTAAGGCTTATGACAAAGTCAAGTGGTCTTTTCTTCAACGTTTACTTTTTGTTTTGGTTTTCATCCTGAATGGATCATGTGGGTTATGAGTTGTGTGACTTTTGCTTCCTTTTTTGTGCTAGTTAATGGATTACCCTCTCCTATCTTTCCTGCTTCTCAGGGACTCAAGCAATGAGACCCTATTTCCCCATATCTCGTTATTTTAATGGTTGAGGGTCTTGGTTGGTTGTTGAAGCAGTACAAGGAACTAGGCCTTGTACAAGGTTGGAGTTGGGCTCGTGGCCTAGCTTCCCAGACTCACCTCCAATTTGTGGACGACACTACTCTGATAGGTCTTGCCAGAATAGATGAGGCCGTTAATTTCAAGAAAGCTTTGGATATATGCATGGCAACGTCTGGTCAGTCAATTAATGAGGATAAATCTACAATTATTTTTTTAAACACTCCTAGGTTGATCCAAAACAGAATTGCTAATATTCTTCATTTCCAGATTGGTAGTCTCCCTTTGGAATATTTGTGTATTCCTCTATATGTTGGTACTCTTAATAAGAGACATTGGCAGAAGATCCTGGACAAATTTCAGACAAAGGTTAATCATTGGACTTTTTGATGGCTATCCTTTGCAAGAAGATTGACACTCTTAACTTTATCCTTCAGGCTCTTCCTTTGTATAGGTTTATAGTATTATCAGCCCCTAAGTGTTTCCTGAAGGAGTATGATGTGCTTGCCAGGAAATTTTTATGGTTTGGAAATCTTGAGAATCACAAATTGTGTCTAGTAAGCTAGGATTATGTGTGCAAACCAAAGGAGAAAGGTGGTTTAGGTCTTAGACAATCTAAGTTCAATAGTCAAGTTTTTGCTGCAAAATTATATTGGAGATGGTGCACTTTTCCGGATCAGCCCTGGGCACGTATTCTTAACTACAAATATTTGGGAGGTGTTGTTAAGGAGGATATCCCATGAATGGAGGTTTAAGGTAAGGGATCTATGATATGGAGCACTCTAAAAAGGGGGACTACCCTCATTAAGAATGATCTTTTTTGGATCATCCATAAAGGTGATAGCGCTCTCTTCTAGACTGATTCTAGGGATGGGCATCCACCCATCCTTTCCTCTCATCCTCATCTTCAAGCATTAAGTGAAATTTTTGTTGTTGTAGGGTGGTCCACTATGGATCATTTTGAATGCACTATCTCATTAGGCAACTCTTCATCTCTCAATGGCGTCTTCCAATTTGTTGGCCCAAAGGTGGAAACCAGAAGGAGCAAAATTCTTTGGCTTCTATTCTTGTTGAGAGGCTTTACAGTTCTTTCAAGGATAGGGACTTGCTTGCTTGGGGCAATGAGTCTAAAGGGAGGTATTCAGTGGCTCAAGAGTATGCTACTTTGGTGGTACAACAAGGGAATTAGAGAGTGTGCCCTTGGTGGAGGCATATTTGGAACAAAATCGACCAATCTAAGTGCAATATGTTCATGAGGCTTTTATATCAAAATAAATGTCTCACCTGGGAGAATATTAGGAAAAGAGGCTTTTGTGGCCCGTCGCTTTGCTTTCTTTGAGGATGTAGTGAAAAAATTTCTAGTCATCTTTTCTTTCAGTGTTCCTTCTCGAGGGAGATTTGGAGACTTAGGTGGAAGCTTTGGAGGAGACCTTTTATGCAAGCATCATCTTTGCATGACCTCTGGGAGAACTTGGGTCTTCCTCCAGCTTCAGCTTCCTTTCCAATGGCAGCTTGGGAATTGGGCCCTTCCCTTATAATTTGGCAGATTTGGTTGAAAAGAAATCGACGCATCTTCTAGGAGTGTCGATTGGAATTCCTTCAAATTTGGTATAAGGTAAAGAGTATGCTTAAAGAAACTATTGAGGCTAAGTTTTCTTTGGAGGAGTCTTTGTCCTCAATAGATGCTTATACTACTATCCTCTTGGAGCTCTCTCTGCCTAGTGCTTCTCTTGTTTGTCCAAGGTCCAGATAGGTGCATTCAAAGAAGGTGCATCGGTCAGGTAAGTGGAGTCCTCCTCCGATGGGATTCCTCAAAATCAACACTAATGGTTATGCTTGTAGTAACCAAAGTGCTGCTGGGATTGATGGAGTGGGGTGAAATAGCATGGGCTCTTCTCAATTTTTCTTCTCCATATTCATGGGGGTGCATTCTAATAATGAAATGGAAGCAAGGGCTATTCTTAAGGCTTTAGAGAAAGCCTGTGAGCTGGGCTGGAAGAAGGTGGTTTGTGAAGCTGATTCTATGATTTTAGTCTCTTTGCTTAATAAGAGAGATTTTCAGAATTCTTCTTCGAGATTGGCTGTGATAGCTAAACAAATTCTCAATCTTGCTTTAAAATTTGATGCTATTTCCTTTGTTCATATTCCTAGGGAATGGAACAAAGTTGCTGATTGTCTAGCTAAATGGGCCTGTGAGGGAATGGGGGAGTGGTCTGTTTTGGATTGGAGTCAACTAGATCAGAAAAAAAGTCATATGCTGACTCAGGCACTCTATGAGGACCACTAGGTTTAGTGGCCAGTATTTGGTTTGGTTGGGCACTCTTTGTGACTTTAATGTCTTCTGACATGTCTGTATGTTAGGTCTCTTTACGTCTTTCTCTCTGAGACCTGATGCTGGGATTATTCTGATGATTTGGAGAAGGTTCTCTTGATGTAATTGGTTGCTGCTTTATGAATAAAATTTTCACCCCTTTTTATTAAAAACAAAAAAAACAGCAGAATAAAGTGTTACCATGAATGAGAAACAACATCCAAATGCTCACAAAACAATAATGGGAAAAGGCAAGATGCATTAACAGAAAGCTCACAATATTATCATAACAATGCAAGAGAGTGAGTACATATAGAAAATGTGAGAAGGATGTAGAAAATAAGACCAATAGTATGTATAATTCCTAAATATCTGAAAATAGGAAGAAGTAACTCCTATGGAAGTTGCTGACAACTCACTCCATGACCCATTCCAAATAAACCTAAGCAAGCTAAGCCTAAGTATAGAAAAAGAACATTAGATCTAAAAGAAATGAAATATAAACCTACACTAACATTTCTTGATTAGAAGAGGGATCCATATCTACTCAGCCTCTTACCATTATGTCTTTGAATCTAGCCTCACCTTCCTTTTATCCCCAGCCGACTCTATCTCATTTCAAAAGAGGGATTTTGCTGTCCTCCCAACATCCTCACTATACAAAATTCTTGATGGTTTTAGGCTTTTATCCATTTTGAATAGGACTCCTTTGGCGGCTCTTAAATTGAGAACATGTAGACTCAAAGAGCTGGCAACACAGCCTTGATCAGCATCATCCTACAACAAGACTCAACCATTTTGCTTTCCATATTGCTAATCTGGCTTCGAACTTAACCAGGAGTTCCTTCAAGATCTTGATACCACTAGCCCTAGTGAACAAGGAAACTCCCAAGCATAGTTCCACGGAGTTTTGGGGACAAGGACAGGGGGACGGCAAGGGACGCATTTCGGGGACATAGGGGCGAGGGGCCTAAGTTTGGGGGTGGCGAGGGGACGGCGGCGGGGGGGGGGGCAGCAGGGGAGCGGTGCGCTGAAATACATATAGTACTTGAAAAATTAGTTATAACAAGATGTATAACTGTAAAAGCCTAAAGAATAAGTAAAGTTTAGACCATAAATAAATAAAGTTCACATGCCTTGATTTTGCAGACCATAAATAAATAATAAATATTAAATTTTATTGAAAAAAAATTATTAAATTAATTTTTATTTAATTAAAAATTTAGCCCAGATTCATAATGGGGCACGGGCAAGGACCTAGACAATCCGACAACGGCAAGACAGTGAACTGTTTGATCGAATGCCTCTAAGGGATGTCAGCTCATGGAATGCAATGCAGTCATCGCATCACATTCCATGAGCTGACATCCCTTTGAGGCATTCGTTCAAACAGTCTTGTCATCGCCCTTGCCCTTGGTCGAGCATTTTTTAATGAAAAAAAAAATTTTAAATAAAAATGGAAAACCTAAAGCAAATTTGCTCAGGGTTAAAGATTGAAAGAGGTAAACAAAAATACCTGGTAATGCAGTCGCCACCCTTGAACAGATGAAAGATGAATCTCAGTTCTCACGCAATGTCTCAGACTCCAGTCGATGCAGTCATAGCGCATGAGTAAGGTTGAGCCGTGAGGTAAATGAAATCAGAAAATAAAACAAAAAATTTAATGTAGATGACTAAAGTCTTTATATTTAATAATATTATATTATTATAATAACAAATAATATTAAAATTTTAAACTTTAAATTTAACTTAAATGTAAAATGAATCATGATAAATCTTTGTTTTTTAAAAGAAATTTAAAAAATTATTATTTTAATGCTTTTTTTGGTGGGGGACGTGGAAACTTGGAGATGTCCAGGAGACTCTGAGATGCACAGAAGTCTCCCTTTGAAGGAAACGTCCAGGGGACAGCGGGGGGACGGGGAGACAGCGGGGGGACGTTTCCATGACGTCTCCACGTCTCAGAAACATCCCCGTCTCCGGACGGCTCATTTTTCGGAGGGGATGCATCCTCATGGAACTAGGCTCCCAAGCACTTGCTTTGGAGCAAACCAATGAAAAATCACATTAGCTAAAGAAGTACAGCTCTGATTTCTTCAAGCGGCTGGACTGACCCACATCTACTATATATAAATGTCTAAATTACCTATAGACATTATACTTCTTCCACTAAGGCTGCACCAATAGGAAGTCCACAAACTGGAAGTGGCTTGAGGGGTTAGAATAAGGGATAGATTGGATCCCCTTAATGAGACCAAATGCCATTCTACCAAGAACTTAAGTCTATTTACAAAGATGTATGGCAAGATTGAGTTTCCCTGTCTAATGCCCCTTGAGCTTTTGAAGAATCCAGCTGGACTACCATTTATCATCACTGAAAAGTATGGTCTTGAAACACAATTTAGAATTCATTCACACTGGTCCCGAGAAAATCCAAAAGGAAAGACCAATCCACTATCATATGCCTTCAAGACATCAAGCTTGAGAATCATTGTTCTCTTCCCTATTTTAGAGAGTGCCTGATTTCATGTGTTATAATGATCCCATCCAATGTTTGTTTCCCTTACAAAAGCTGCATTGATCAAGGGAGATTATCTTCCAAAGAAAAAAAATCGGTCTTCTTGTGATGGCTTTGAATTGAACTTGTGAATTGAGTTACATGGGAGATTGGCCTGAAGCAAAAAACAAGGAAGTCCAAGTTTAGTTTAGTACAAAATGAGGACTATGAAAGTGCGTTTGAGGTCCTTCAAGACTTTCCTTGGTTCATTTGCTAGTGTTCCTAGTTCCTCCTGCATCAAAACTTAAAACCTTTCTCAGAATCCATGACAACTCGGGTTTTTGTCCACCTACATTTTAAATCACCCAGATTTGATTTCATCTTGTGAAAAATATCCTGTAATTCTATGTTATTTTCATCAAAAACAATTCTCAGTGCAACCTTCAGGGTTTCCTCTCTCTACTCATAGTTGTTTGCTGTTCTTGAGTCAATTCTGAGGAGATTCTTGAAAAAGTTGGCATCCTCAAGCTTGATCTGATTTGAATCAGTTAAATAAGTTCCATCTGCTGCAGTTATGGCGTTAATTATGTTTACCTGCCTTCTTTCCACAGTTCACTGACAGAAAAATATGGTGTCTTTGTTCCCATTGATTTTCCTTGGCTTCTGTCTGCAGAACACCTTTTCCCTTACGTACAGTTCTTCCAGTTTTGAAAGAACATCTCTTTCTTTCTATAAAATATCACTGCCATTACTTGGGATTGAGCTTGTTCATTTAGCTCTTCCAATGTGTTATCAAAGGATTTTAAATTCACGTCATAAAGGCAACTTTTGATGAATACTTTTTGAGAAAATCTGTACATTTCTTATCCTAGGCAGCAGGTATAGTGCTTCAATAATTTCTCCATGATCTAGAAGGGGTGGAATCTCTCAACCACATTAATTGAAATTTGAAGGCACATTGATCAGGAGCTTTGTCTGGCATTCCATTGAGCCATATTGGAGCATAGTATGAATCTAAAGTATTGAGGATGGTAGATTCGCTGATACCGTTTTTCTTAATCATTTAGGCAACACCAGGAGCCTAACCAGTGTTTCAGCAATGTTGTTGAACACCAATCTTCTGTTATTCTATGTGAAGCTTTTCTCCATTGGGCAGATATACAGAGATTTTTTTCTGTCTCTGAAGATTAAAGAGATAGCATTGCAGTCACCACCAAGCAATACACCCTGATCTTTCAGTCCCTCTAGAACTGCAAAGATTTCTTCCCAAGTTTTGCTCTTCCTTATGGAACTGTTGGGGCTGTAGGCATTGATCAAGAACAAATAAATGTGCTCCATAATGATTTCAAATTTACAATCTATCAAGTTTTCTCCTTTGATCCAGAGAGAACAAGCCACATATTTTGGGTTCCACAAAAAGCACAGGCCCCTTGATGCCCCACGGGAACAAATTGCTTCACTATGCCAATTCTTCCATTAATGAAACAAAAGATCCTTTATTTCATTCTCAAGGAGTTCAGTTTCTTGAATTAGCACAAGATCTGGTTTTCTTAACTGGAGTCGGTTCCTTGCCAGAATCTGTTTGTTAAGAACATTCATGCCCTATCATTCCAAGAAACACTCCATTGGGTTAGTGGAAGCCGTTTCCCCTCCCACCTTGAAAATATGTCTGCCACTGTTCTTTGGGTGCCAACTTCAATACCTTCCTCCTGCAGCCATTCTAACTGTAATCCTCTTCCTCTTGTTTGCTTATCAATTTTCATCTTAGTTTTTTTTATTATGTGTTTGGGATATCTAGCAAGTTTCTCCAGCTTCAAAGGCATCTTTTTTTGATTCCCCAAGTGATGTTTCCTTGAAAACCCACAGCCTTAAATTCTTCCATATCCCTTGCATCAGACTTCAGAAATGCAATAAGATTACAGATCTTGGGATTCTGCAGGCATGTAGGAAGATAAGTTTAGGTTCTCCAAGCATGCATTAACTATAGGGTGGGGCTCTCTAAAGGAAAGCATTGCAGGTTTCATCCTTCAATGTTAGGTATTGATATTTCTTTAAGCTCCTTTGGTGGGTTTTATCTTCAGGGGAAAAAAAGCACAAGTGATTTCTTCAATACAAGATATTTGCTCCGTTAAAATACCTCCTCCTTTCCAGACCAACCTTAATCTCTGAGCCTTGGCTGAGGAACCACTTTTCTCACGAGTGTGAGATTTTTAAACTGGGCACTGCCTACCCAAATGATCAACTTTATGATAGAGATGGCATCTAAATGGGAAGGAGACCTTCATAATCCAAGGTTACAAAAGGGGCAAAATTTTCAAGGAAGTTTTAACATGAGCAGGAGGGTTTTGGAAATGTCAAATTGTATGTCAATCCTTGTATGGGTTGCAAACTTTTGCTGCCTGGTGGTTGGATTAATGTCCAAGAACCCTCACAAACTATCCCAGACTGCTTTTAGGATTTCTGTATCCCAGTATTCAGTTGGTAGTCAGATTAATCTCGTAAAAATTAGGATGGTCCCCAATTGTCCTTCCTCCACATTGAAGTGTACATGCCACGGTTTTAACCATAGATTACATACTCTCCGAGTAGCCGAGTAATCTCCAAAAACTTTACATGCCAAGTAATTTTTGCTTTTACTCTCGGGCAATATGCAGCTGGATTTTCTCCCCTCAAATTATCGAGTAATCGCCAGTAGCTCACAAAAAACCCACAAACTTGGCAAGTTTGTGTGTGTATAAATATGTTTGTATGTGTATATGCATGCATTCTTGGTATCCTGTGTATGTTTGTAGATATGTATGTGTGCACAGTGCAGTCCTGAGTATATACATACATAAATATCCACACACATTTGCCAAGTATTTGACGAGTACTTGCCGAGTATTTCCCGAGTCAAAGTTTTTGGGCTTGCCGAGTACTCTCCGATTCCGAGTATGTAAACTATGGTTTTAACATCAGTCCTATGATGCTCATGAACCAGGGAACTACATCAAGGATTCTCTCTCCTGCATCCTTAAATTGGAATGAAGCTATTAAAAATCCTTTAGTAGAAAGGAAATCTGCACCAATCCAGCCATTTTCCAGATTCCAATCCAATCCACTAGTGCCTCTGTTGAAGGCCCCATTCCTCTGCATTACCTAATTAGGAGACACTCCTAAATTATGCCCCATATGTACTTCCTTAAACAGAATCGTGTCTTTAATTTCCTGTTGGAACTATGGTGTGCTATTCACCTACAGAGAGCCCCTTATTTGTAAAAGTTTGATCACAGACAGCAGGATGTTGTTGGTATGCAAAGTGGTGCAACTCAGATCACTGCAATCATTATGTAGTGTGAGTTAAGACTATGTTGTACTGTGTGGTAAGATGCAGTGTGAGTTAGGTTGTAGTTTGGGCTGTAGACGTGTTTGACCTTACTAAACCACATAATATTTGGCTAGAAGTATGGTTGTGTGCTCTACGACATTGCTGGAGTATGTGTGGCATCTATGGAAGACAGATGATGATCTAGAAGGTGCTCTAGGTCATGGAAGAGTTACCATTGTCACCGCAACCCATGAGAATGGTCTTCGCAGTACCACAACACTGTTGTGCTACTTCTTCATAATGTTATATTCTATGCAATGGATGTATGGTCAACTACTAATGACTTGGACCAATCGTGAATGTCTTTTCAGTTGAGTCATGGAAGTGACACATGGCAGAGATGATATCACAACAAGGTCTTTGTTCAATTGTTCCATGGTTTACATTCCAAGACGATTAAAATGTGGAGTCAGTTGGTATTCCATAAAACAATTGGTTACATCTACACCGAGATATGCAAGAAGGTTGATGAGCAGATGAATGTGTGGGAAAATCATGCATGTGTGGAGGTTGTACACTTTATGTTTATGACTGAGGATGACAACATAAGGGATAACTGTTTATTTTTGGATTATGTTTTTAACAGATTAAACAAATGTTGGCTCTCTTTTAGAGCTGAGTTTTTTTCCGAAAAGGGTTTCTTAAAAGTTGCATGGACACGGATACAGTATCGGATACGGATACAGCCATTTTTTAAGACCCCCAATATGGATATGACATTCATAAAAAACACATACACATATATTTTCTAAGTTATTAGAGGAGATTTTCATTACTTTATAAGCAAATAACTAATAAGTAAATATAAATTTAAATAATATTAATAATTGAGTAAAGAATAAACTATTAATTATATCAAAGATAACAAGTTTCCACAATCCATATTGATAATTGCTACAAGATTTCTGGATTCGATTATGTGAGATTTTTTGCATCAATGTTTCGGATCACACTCCGTGATCCATCATCAGAATGAAAAGAAAGCACAAAAAAATCTCACACAATTGAATCCAGAAATCTTGTAGCTATTAATTATATATTAATAAATTATATATATATATTTAAGAATTATTTTTTATTTTTTAAAATCTCTAATGTTTAAACAACATAATATAAATATAAATTATAAACAATTAACTTTTTAAAATCTATAAAAATTAAAATGCCAAAAAAATAGTAGAGTTGCACTAGAAGAAGACCTAGAAAATGGGTCGCTGAAATAGAAAAATGTTTCATTTGTCTTCCTCATTTGGTGTAGGTTTTTTTTATACAAAAGAAAAAAGAAAATTGCAAGATTGAAGTTTTTTAAGATTAAATATAGGAAGATTCACATTAAGTTTTTTGAAAATCAAGTCACATAGTATACAACACGGCTGGAAAATCAAGATTTTTTGGGCACGTGTGGGTACAGTATCCAACATGTATCTGCGGCGTATCGTACCCATATCCGTATCGGATACGGGGATATACACGCCCGGGGAGGGGCAGGGGCCTATCTAGCTACTATGGATTTCTTAGCTTAAACATTCTCTCTCATATGTTTTATGGATATTGTTTGAATCTTTGCTCTCTTGTTTTATTGCTAAGTAATTGATAAAATTAACTCAATCTCTAGTTCCATCACATAAATTAAAAGTTATATTGCAATTATTAACCAATATTTTCTACATTTGGTATCAAATCCATATGTTGAGGGTTTTTTGTTTTTTTGAAAAAAAGGGGACACCCTTTCTTGTCATTTGTGTTTTTGGTTGCAATGGGAGCTTTGTTGATTCTATGAAAAATGAGAAATTTGTGTTGTAGAAGTCATGGCTAGCATCTGAAGATCTGATATTAAGATATTCAATGGTCAGATTTCAAATTGTGGAGATTGAAGGTTGAAGACCTCTTGGTGGAGAGAGATCAATGCACTATGATATCTTCTTCAACAAAGCCTTCTAGTATGTCAAACGAAGACTAGGTTAAACTAGATAAGAAAGCAAGAAGTACCATGCATTTATGTCTTTTCGATTATGTTTTGATGAATGTATCAAAAGAACAAATTGCATATTTGTTGTGGAAAAAGATAGTAACCTTGTATTAGTCCAAGGGTCGAAAGAATGAAGTATTTTTGAAAAGGAAGTTGTATTTATTGAAAGTGAAATCGAAGACCCTATAAATGATCATCTCAATTCTTAGATACGGTACATATATGGATACAATAAATTTTTAGGATCCTATGATACAAATACAGTTGGATATACATTAGAGTTGTTGGATACTTCTCCTCCTTATCTAGATACACGTATCCGCATATCAGATGCTTGATATGAATACAATACTACTAGACACAACACGGATACTGCCTCCAAATGTATCCATAAATGAGCCTTTATTCGGGTCATATCCAATACATTTTGTTGGTGTTGTATCTAGTTTAGGGTTTATGAAAAACATTCAAAACATTAAAAAAATTGCACACACACACAATATAACAAAACAATATTGTAAATTAAAATATTAAAACCAAAATATATATAAATAAATATGATAAAAGTTATGTTTTATACCCTTTTATAATATATACATATATTTCTAAAATTATTGTCTCTAGCCGTATCTATATCACAAGATACTGAAAATTCATTGTATCCATATTTGATACCATATCAATTTCTATGCAACTCCAAAATGCATATCTTCAATATTTATATATCTTAAGGTATATACTATAGAACATAGCATTTATAATATTTATTTACATATATTTTGGTTTTTATATTGTAGTTTACAATTTTATTTTGTTCTATAATGCTTGTCTCTAGCGATTTAAAATAGACGTGCGAACAAGTTTGATCTTGAAAGATTTGAACGTTTCTCATAAACCATAAACTGGATACATCACCAAATAGTGTTGTGTGATATCCAAATGTATCAAATACAGCCCAAATATAGGCTTGTTTATGGATATGCCTAGATACAATGTCCATGCCATATCCAAGAGTGTTGTATCCATATCAAGTATCCGATGCACAGATACATGTATCCACACAAAAGAGAAGTATCCAGAAACTCTGCTCAATTCATTTAATTTAATACTAAGTCGGCTAATTTCAATTGGCATAAAATTAGAAGAAGAGTATAACCGCATAATTTTATTTTGGTCTTTACCCAATTCATGGTAAAATCTAATTACAACAATCAATGGAAACTATTTTTCACTGAAACTTAAAAATATTGTAGGAATTTTTCTCAATGAAGAGATCAAGAGAAAATCCATAGATAATTCCTCTAGAGATGCCTTGTTTGTAAAGGGTAGTTCAAAAGATAGAGGAGGTAAAAGGAAGGAAGGAGATAAGGGTAAGTCCAAGTCAAAGGGTGGGTCCAAAACTCCTGGAATAGCAAAAGTAAAATGTTGGAGCTGTGTCAAGAGAGGTCACATAATGGAGTGTAAATCTTAAAAGAAGAGAGATTTAGTGATTCCTCTAACAAATGCTCAGACAATGATGAACTTAATAGTGATGCCTTCATTTTTGCTAACATTGTCAATGATGATTCTTGGTGAATCGACTTAGGTGCCTCATCTCATGACTCCTCATAAGAAGTGGTATTTTGAGTACAAGGGGTGTGATGAAGGACAGGTTTCCCTTGGCGATGATGGCTCACTCAAAATAGTTCACCGAAGGAACATAAAATTGTTTTCCAATGATGGGAGTGTGAAGTCCCTCTCAAATTTGTTTCATAAACTAGCAAGGAAATTAATTTATGTTTCTAAGATGAATCTCTAATGTGCATATCACCTTTGTGTGATTCAACCAATGTAACTGAACCTATCAAGCATGTGTTGTGGCACCATAGATTGTGTCACATGGTTGAGAAAGGTTTGAAAATGTTGATGAATAAAGATATGGTGATTGGTCTTTTGGATAATCCTGTCAATTTTGAGTTTTGAGAACATTGTGTATTTTGATAAACAAAATAGAGTTAAAGTTTGTTTTTGGTAGTAGTAGAGCAAGTAAGATTTTGGAAGTCATTCACAATGATGTGTTTAGTCTTGTGGATGTCTCTTCTATTGGTAAATCTTGATACTTTGTCTCTTTTATTGATGATATTGTTCAAATAATCGATGTTGTTTACAAGAAGCAAAATGTTGCAATATATAGATTACAAGGAGCAATGTTTGTATTACGAAAAAATCGAACAGAAGACAAAAATAGAAACTATCCTAAACGACTAGATGACCATTAATAAAACAAATAGAAAGATATTATACTCATACCCTCCCTTAATAGTCATCGTTCTAACTACCCAGAGAAATAACAGAGAAGGCTGCCCCCTTCTTCTCAGAACGCTTCTGCAACAAAAGACAAGAGCCTGCCATTGACTCTGCCACTTGAGATAAGTCTGCCACCAACCCACCCAAAAATTGCACAACTTTTGGAAATGACGAAAATTGATCACAAAACATCCAACCTGATGTTGGGTAATAAAACTGTCCCTCCCTGTAATCAAAGACACACCGAGAACAGTTGCCATGATTTTGAGGAAAAATCGGCAAACTCTCCAAACTTTTGCAAATGAGCACAACGCTCCAGAACAGACTGCAAGAAACCACGATTTTTGAGGAAAAAATCGCAAAACCCTAAAACTGAAGTTTACAAAGCATCGTTTTTTTCGGAAAAAAACGGTAAAACCCCAAACAAATAGTTGGCACAAAATCTGAAACATGGATCAGCATACATAACATCGTTTTTTAGGGAAAACGGTAAAACCTTTCCAGAAACCAGAGAGCCTTCCCGAACTGCAAAAACCCTGACTAAGGCATACAGGA